>CAUYON010083864.1:0-50995 GCA_963573935.1 Arctocebus calabarensis | reverse complement strand
GCCATAATTTATTAATCCATTCATGGGTCGATGGGCACTTGGGCTTCTTCCATGACTTGGCAATTATTAATTGAGCTGCAATGAATAGTCTGGTGCAAATATCTTTGTTACCAATTGATTTTTGGTCTTTCGGAAATACACCTAGTAGAGGAATTGCAAGGTCAAACGGCAGGTCTACATTTAGATCCCTGAGTGTTCTCCAAACTTGGAAATTACCAAATTTTTGGAACAAAATGATAATGAAGATTTTACCTATAACCTCTGGGATACCACAAAGGCAGTCCTAACAGGGAAATTTATTGCATTTATAGATAAAATAAAGAAGAAAAGAAAAGAAAGAGAGGAAGTAAAAAACTTAATGGGACATCTCAAGCAACTGGAAAAGGAAGAACATTCCCACCCCAAACCCAGAAGAAGAAAGGAAATAACTAAAATTAGAGCAGAAGTAAATGAAATTGAAAACAAAAAAATATATACAACAGATCAATCAATCAAAAAGTTGGTTTTTTGAAAAGGTCAATGAAATAGATAAACCTTTGGCTAACCTAACAAGAAATAAAAGAGCAAAATCCCAAATTTCATCAATCAAAAATGATAAAGGCCAAATAACAACAGACTTCTCGGAAAGTCAAAAAATCCTTAATGAATACTACAAAAACTCTATTGTCAGAAGTATGAAAATATGAAGGAAATAGACCAATACTTGGAAACATGCCACCTTCTTAGACTTAGCCAGAAATAAGTGGAAATTTTGAACAAGCCTATATCAAGTTCTGAAATAGCATCAACTATAAGAAATTTCCCCCAAATGAAAAGCCTGGGACCAGATGGCTTCACATCAGAATTCTACCAAACCTTTAAAGAGGAACTAGTATCTACATTACTTAACCTTTTCCAAAACATAGAAAAAGAAATAATACTTCCCAATACATTCTATGAATCAAATATCACCCTGATCCCCAAACCAGAAAAAGACCCAATAAGACAAGAAAATTATAGACCAATATCTCTAATGAATATTGATGCAAAAATATTCAATAAGATCCTAGCAAACAGAATCCAGAAACACATCAAGCAAATTACACATCATGACCAGGTGGGTTTCATCCCAGGGTCCCAAGGATGGTTCAATGTATTTATACGATAAATATAATATATCTATTATATTTATAGATTTATATATATAAATATAAATTATAATTATAATTTATAAATATAATATATCTATTATATTTATAGATTTATATTTATAAATATAAATTATATTATAGTTATAATTTATAAATATAAATAAATATAATTATAAATATAAATATAATATAAATTATATTTATAAATATAAATCTATAAATATAGTACATCACATAACAAAATAAAAAACAAAGACCATATGATTCTCTCAATTGATACAGAAAAAGCTTTTGATAATATCCAGTATCCTTTCTTGATCAGATTGCTTAAGAAAACAGGTATAGAAGGAACATTTCTTTTTTTTTTTTGAGACAGAGCCTGAAGCTATCACCCTGGATAGAGTGCCGTGGCATCACAGCTCATAGCAACCTCCAACTCCTGGGCTCAAGCAAGTCTCCTGCCTCTGCTTCCCAAGTAGCTGGGACTACAGGCTACTGCCACAACGCCTGGCCATTTTTTGGTTGCAGCCGCCATTGTTGTTTGGTGGGCCTGGGCTGGATTTGAACCCGCCAGCTCAGGTGTACTCAATCCTTAGCCCATTGAGCCCCAGGCGCCAAGCCAGAAGGAACATTTCTTAAACTGATAGAGGCCATCTATAGCAAACCCACAGCCAATATCATGTTGAATTGAATAAAATTGAAATCATTTACACTCAGATCAGGAACAAAACAAGGTTGCCCATTATTGTCCATTGGGTTGCCCATTGCTTTTTAACATTGTAATGGAAGTTTTAGCCATTGCAATCAGGCAAGAGAAGGCAATCAAGGGTATCCAAATAGGATCAGAGGAGATCAAACTGTCAGTCTTCACAGATTGTATGATTGTATATCTGGAAAACTCCAGAGACTCAACTAAAATATTCCTAGAAGTGATTGAGGAATACAGCAGCATCTCAGGATACAAAATCAATATTCACAAATCTGTAGCCTTTAGATATACCAACAATAGTCAAGGTGAAAAAATAATCAAGGACTCTATTCCCTTTACAGTAGTGCCAAAGAAGATAAATACCCGGGAGTTTACCTAACAAAGGACGTGAAAGGTCTCTATAAATAGAACTATGAAACTCTAAGAAAAGAAATAGCTGAAGATGTTAACAAGTGGAAAAACATACTATGCTCATGGAATCAACATTGTGAAAATGGCTATAGTACTCAAAGCAATCTACAGATCTAATGTAATTCCTATCAAAGCACCTCTGTCATACTTTAAAGATCTGGAAAAATTAGTACTTTGTTTTATATGGAAAGAGAAAAAAACTTGAATAGCCAAGACATTACTCAGAAATAAAAACAAATCAGGAAGAATCACACTATCAGACTTCAGACTTTACTATAAAGAGCTGGTTTTTACCATATTAACTAATTCATCCTCTGACTGACATGGTGGTATTCTGTAAATCAGCAGTTCTTAACCTGTGGGTCACAACCCATTAAAGGGCCCCAGCATTAGGAAGGTTGAGAACCACTGCTGTAAATAAATAAGGAAGATTATTCTATTTTAAGGAAATTACAAATTATATCACAACAGTAGAATTCAGTTTCGTATGTCGTTGAAAATCATTACTTCTCTTGGAAAGCTCTTTTTTCTCTTTTTAATCCTCTAAAGATTACCTTATTTGGCTTCATCTTATTTTTCCCTATCTCTGTCATATTCTAAGTCAAATTTTAAAAATATCATCATAAAAAATAAAAAACTAAATAAAAATGTCATATGTACCTCCTGGTTATTATTTATTTTAACTTGTATTTGCGTTGTTACTCTTTGAAATATATATATATATAGCCATAGTTAGAAAATTATAACACATCCCTTAAGAATACAGCACGTTCTCAGTAAAAGTTTGTTATGATAAGTGGCAAAAATAAGTTCTAATGGAAGAATCTAATTGTCTAGAAACACTTCATTCATTCATTAGTTCAGCAAAAATTTGTTGGTCACCAACTATGTGTCAGATACCGTTGTAGATGCCAAGGGCTTTGAGTTGGACAAAACAGACAGGGGTGCTTGTGCTTATGGGGTTTACTTTCAAGCGGAAGAAGGCAGAAAATAAGAAAACCAAACACATAAGGAAACGATCACAGAGTGCTATGCAGAGAACTAAAATTAGATAAGGCGATGAGATAACTGGGTGGCAACTTTAGAGTGGGTGATTCGGGGAAGATCTCCCCGAGGATTTTTAAGCTGAAGTCTCATTCTACTTGCTGTGGCTACGTAATGAATTACCCCTGAATGTAGCAGGATAAAACCATTTATTATGCTCAGGGATTCTCTGAGTTAGGAATTCTGGCAGGGTAAAGTGGAGATAGGCTTTTTTGCCTCGCAATGTCTGGGGCTTAGCTGAACAACTCAAAGGGTGAGGCTTAGGACCTTTGGAGAGCTGCTCACTCACACGTCTGGGGGCTGCTGCTGGCTGCCGGCTGAGTGGCGGCACACAGACCCGGGGCCTCCCTGTGGCCTGGTTTCCTCACGATGTAGCAGAAGGGTCCCAGGGATGAGGCCGAGCTGGGTGGAAGCTCTATTGTTTTTTATCACCTAACCTTGGAAGTCACTTCGGCCGTGTGTGCTGTGCGTACACTTAAATAAGAGTGGAACAATCTCATTACCTCTGGAAGAAGGGGAAGTGTCTGGGGTTGAGCATACTGGCCATCATTTTCTAAATTTTTTTGAAAAGGAGAATTGAGTGATATATATTATTTATGGTACTAAAACTAAATTGAAAATATCCAAAGAATTCTTAAGCTTCTGCCTGTAAAGAAGGTGTGGATTAACATAAAATGATAGTTCTGCATCTGTGTTCTGGGGGACACTAGCATCTCTCAGCAGATGTCAGAAGGTATTTGTTGATTTCTAATGTTAGTAATCAACAAAGGCTAGGAAGAGAAATTGGAGTAGATGCCATGCCATTGGTATGTGCTGCCACCACCAGTGTGGCTGTCTAAGGGACTGGCACGTAGCAGCACACATCACCATAGTGATGACCTTGACAGTGAGGTGACGAGGTGGGTAACCAGGCAGACATCTCTGGTCTGGTCAGGGGAGGCAATTCACAAAGATTAAAAAATTCAAGTTTGGAGAGTTTGTGGACCTTGCATAGAATTCAGTTCTGCTCTTTCTTTTTTTTTTTTTAATTTTTTTTTTTTTTTTTGAGACAGAGCCTCAAGCTGTCACCCTGGATAGAGTGCTGTGGCATCACAGCTCACAGCAACCTCCAATTCCTGGGCTCAAGTGATTCTCTTGCCTTCGCCTCCCAAGTAGCTGGGACTACAGGTGCCCGCCACAACGCCCGGCCATTTTTTGGTTGCAGCTGTCATTGTTGTTTGGCGGGCCGGGCTGGATTCGAACCCACCAGCTCAGGTGTATGTGGCTGGTGCCTTAGCCTGTTGAGCCACAGGCGTGAAGCCTGTTCTGCTCTTTCTTGATTTTTTTGAGGACACAGTGTCATCTTAGCCATAACTCATGTCTGCCTGAACTGGATAGGAGCCTGTGATGATAAATTACTGAGAAGATGGAGGCAATCATCTAGTTAATTTAGGTCAAGCACCTGTAATACCTTCAACTTCATACCAACAGCCTTCTTCTAGCAAGAGAGCTCATCTGTTAATATCATGGGCGTGTAATAAAAAAAGTGATGTACCCGGCGTCTGCACGTGCTTGCTGACAAGAACCAGTGCAGATAAGCTGTGACAGGGAATGATTAACGGAAAGTGTCTAAATAGGTCTGAGCCTCGCAGAATGAAACACATAAATCTAAGGAGGGCTGTCAGTGTGGGGGAGGCTTGTGGACTATTTCCAATACCTTTTTTCTTTTCTACGAAACTACAGGTTTGAGATGCCACTGTTATGAACTGGAGTGCTGGGGTTCAGAATGCGGGTGGTACAGTCAAGGGGCTGAGGGCCAAATCTCACCTGGGTGCTGTGTCTAAACCGTGCACATTCGGATCCTCCACCGGATTCTTGTGAGAATGAACAGGGTCAGTGTAAGAACGTAAAGAGCTAAGCCAAGGGCTTGGCACAAGAGTGAGTGCTCAGTAAATGAAAGCTGTTATCACCATCATCATTATCACACTTACAATCCACAGCTGCAATGGGTGCAAAGGACTAATGGAGCTTCCGGTTTGATGGCAGTGTTAAATGCGATCGGGACCCAGACACATCTTAGTGAACTGTGGGAAAGTGCCTTTTTCTTTAGAACATTTTAAGACGAGATTTTCAAAAAAAGTTCGGCTTTGGTTGTATAATGGTGGCAGGAAGGAAAGGACGGCGGTCTGCATTCATGTACTTGGGCTTGAATCCCAGCTTTACTCCTGACTAGGTAAGTGACCTCAGGCGATACGCTTTACCTCCTTGGGCCTCGGTGGTCTCATCTACAAAACAGGGATCATGATTCCTGGGCTTTGGGGAGGATTAAATGTCGGATAATATTTGAACAGCGTCAGGCACATAGAACAGTTCCCACATCCAGTGTGAGCAGGACAAGCTCATGCAAGCTTCAAGGGAGCATTTAAAACCGCCTTCATAACACAGAACTCTCAGCTAACAGTGGCTGGATCTACTATTGCAGTTAACCTGAACGGTGCAGCTAAATCACAGCTCAGTTGCTATGAGCCAGGGTGTCACTTAACAGAAAAGCCCATTAACAATATAATGGAGCCAAGAGGACCTTCTGAGAACACGCAAGTCACTCTGCCAATAGGGGGTTGCATTATTGGTGGCTATTTCCTAACACAGGCCAACTTCGCTGTGTTCCCGTCAGAGCTGTTCTCGATGCCGTGGATTGAAACATCGACAAGACAAACTGTCTGGGTGATTTTGTCTTCTCAGCACAGTCCAAATGGCTTACGCCACGTTCCCACCAACCTCGTCTTCATTCCTACACCCAGAATCAGCCCACGGAGTGCTTCAGTCCGACGGTGTGTCAGCTGCCAGCTGGTCCGCCTTGGAGTGGCTTCTGCTCCAGCCTGGCCAGACTGACAGGGGAAGGGCTGAGGAAGAGGGCAGGGTGTGAGGTGGCCTGCGTGCGGGGACAGCCCTGTGTGACGAGGGGTCTGGGAGCAGGGGCAGGTTCTGAGCAAATGAGGAAGGGTAGAACCGGGGGCCCTGAAGTTCTGTGGGGCACAAGAATGTTGGTGCAGCACTTCTGCCACAGTAGGCCAAGCCCGAGTCAGCCAGGAGGCCACCAACAGGGAAAGGGTTCACCAGACAGGAGGCACTCAGGCCATTGTAGAATGTTACTCCACCACTAGGGAGTTAGCACTCAGGGCTTTCTCTCAGGAATGCCACTGGTGGCTGCCAGGAAGGCACGGTGCAGGGCAGTGTGTATAAAAACCACCACCAGGGCGGCGCCTGTGGCTCAAAGGAGTAGGGTGCCAGCCCTATATATCGGAGGTGGTGGGTTCAAACCCAGCCCTGGCCAAAATCTGCAACAAGCAAACAAACAAACAAACAAACAAAAAAACAAACAACCTACCACCTATGTGTGTAGATAACAACGCCTTCTACTTACTGAGTATCTGTTGTATGCCGGGGACTGTGCTAAGTATTTCTAACTAATCTTAACAGATTTGAATCTCACAACAACCTGATGTACCCATTAGACTTTTATCTGTAGAACTGAAAACACTTAGTGGAAAGGGGCAGGTGGTAAAAATCTCTCCCTACATATATGTTCTTTACTGCTTGCTTTATTTTATAATGTATGTGAACTAGCTGAACTAGTTTGGCTGTGTCTGTTTCATTACCAGATTGAATTTTTGTTGTCTGACAGCTTTTCAAAAAGAAAACAGCTTCATCAAATCCGCGGGGCTCACACATAATGCATATTAAGGAACAAATAGAAATAAGGTCCCACTCGCCACAAAATACCAAGAAAGGCCTTTTTCTCAAAAGTACATTTTCAAGGCCTTAGGTGAAATACAGGCTGCTTAATAAAACCCGTACTTGAGCGGAGAGTAAAGGCAGTAAAAAGACAAACAGAACAAACAGCTCATGTTCCAAGAGTTCAATGGCGAATAGAAAAAAAGTACCCATAGCTGGCTATGTTAAAATGTCCTTTTATGTAAAATAAATTGGTCTAAAACCCAGCAGGCCAGATAGTGCCTGTTAATTATTATGTGTTATAAAATATTGGAAGTACACAGAGAGTTTAGGGCCATGTGCACAGGTAATGATTTCCCCTTTGAAAAGCTCTACTTGTTTATAGACGAATTCAGCACCCAAGAATGCAGACCAGCCTATGGATTCACCAAATATCACACCTCATGGGGGAGAGAGTGTTTGAAAGTAACCTCTGGAAAAGAGGTAAATTTTACAGATGAACTTCAGTACACAAGAGAAATAGCGTAAGTTGTATAAAAGGCAATATTTTATTAGTGTAAAACATTCAAGCGATAATGAAAACAACATAGAACATAGAAATTTTTCCTTAATTCTATTCTTGGAGATAATTTTGAACATTTTGGTAGATTTCTGCCCATTGGATACTGCCTGTTAATCGTTACTGTTCATAAAATACTGAAAGTGCATAGAGAGCATTAGGGCCACATATGGGTATGATAACCCTCAGCAGTTATATAATACTAAGTTTGAAGACCTAGTTAAAATAGAAAGAATCTTAGAAAAACATAAAATGCAAAAACTGGTATAAATAAGAAATACAGGCATCCTACCCAGGGTGCCAGAGCAAGGCTCTGTGTCCAAGAAAAAAAAAAAAGAAAAGAAAAATGGAAATGTAGAATTTGAATGTTATTAATGTGGTTTAAATGATTTGAAATGATAAAGAACTTCCTTTCTCAAAGCACTCCAGGCTCAGATGGATTTATTAGAAAGTTCTACTAAATTTTTAAGGAATAGTCTCATACAAGCTGTTTTGGAAAATAGAAAAGGCAAAATCTGCAAATATCATTTTACATTTAATAAGCCTAGCCTCATTCCAAAATTAGATGAGGTTAACACTTTGGAGAAAATAATAGTCCTCTTTAACTTACTAACATGTGTTCAAAAATTATAAGTATTAGCTAAACTAACTGAAATAAGAAATTATATCTCAAGATTGAATAGGGTTTATCTCAGACGTGCAATGAAAGCTTAATAGAGAAAACCCATTTATGTATGTTAACGTATTAACAGACTAATGGAGAAAAAATAAATTTATCAATCAAGACCCAAATACATATTTCATAAAGTTCAACTGAACTTTATAGTGAAAAACTCTTAGGGAAATAGGAAGAGTAGCAAATTTTCTTGAACTTGATAAAAGTTATTTTTGCTAATATAGTAAGTATTATTTATACTTAATGGAGAAACTTTTCTAAGAAGAAAGTAAGATAGGGATGCTTACTATTACCACTAGAGGTCTTAGTCAAAGCTAAAGGAAAGACAAGATTGAGGGTTAGGAGGAGTATAGATTCTATTCCTATTTCTAGTCATTTATTACCAACTTCATGGCAAGAGGGTTGCACCTGCCTGCCCATTGCCACGTGATTTGCAGAGCCTTCTGGGAAGAGAACACTTCATACCCTTTGGTCAACAGACTTAACCATGGGTTTGTTTTGTCCAATGAATATGAATGGATTTGACTGTGTGTGAGTTCTGAGCAGGAGGTAGCAACCATTAGCTTGGTGTGGTAACATGCACCTATAGCCACAGCTACTTGGAAAGCTAAGTGGAAGGTTCTCTTGAGCCCAGGAGTTTGAATCTAGCCTGGGAAACACGGCAACAGTGGTCTCTAAGAAACAAAGAAACAAACCCCCAAAAGCCAAACAGCCACTATGTAGATGTGATGTCTTCCTTGCATTTTTCTTTTGCACGTGAATGGTGTGTTCTTAATCAGGGCTGCCTCTTAAACTCAGATCCAGAATAAGAAAACATTCAACGCAGAGCTGCAGTCAACGTATATTCAAGTGTTACATGAGTAAGAAACAATTTTTTTTTTTTGTCGTTGTAAATCACTGAGTTTGGGGAGTCGTTTGTTATTCCAGCATAATGTAGTGAGAGCTGACTTATGTGGAAGGTAAGAGAGAAAGCTATCTAGATTTGCATTTATCCAGAAAAACCAATAGATTCCCAAGACAAAGTATTAGAACCAGTAACAAAGCCAGCTAAAATTGTTGGATGCAAGAGCAATACTTTCTTTTTTTCAGTACTAGTGACAGCAAACTAGAAAGTATGATAAATAATATATTATTCCTACTACCAAGAAATCAATTAGCTATATAGGAATTAATTATATAGATAAAATAAGGAAAAAAGATCAACAGAGAAAGCAGAAAACTTAAAAATATTAATAAAGGAAATAAAAGATGATCTGAATAAATAAAAGAACCCCATGCTTTTGGATGAGATAATATTATACTAGAAATTCTCCCATTCAATCTACAAATTTGATGTAATATCACCAAAAATTCTTCTGAAATATTTTTGATGAACATGATAAAACTCTAAAGTTTATTTGGAGGAATATAAGTTTATGAAGTACTAAATCAAGCCTTAGAAAACAGAGACAGGGAGGTTGTCCTATTAGATATTAAAACATATAATAATGGCACAGTCATAAAAATAGTGATGTATTGATGCAAAAAAAAAAAAAAAAGAAAGAAACAATGAAACCAACCCCAGATAAACATACTAATAAAAGACAACAGAGAGCTCAGACAGAGACCCCTACGTCTAAGCGGAAAGTTAAGTATAATAAGCAGGTTATCACCTGTCTGTACCAGCAGCTTGTATTGGGAAAACTGGCTGACTACACAGAGAATAAATTGTATCCTTGCCTATGTAACATACAAATGTGAACTCCACTTGAATTAAAGGCATAAAAGGAAAAGGTATGACTGCACAGTTAATGGAGCACAATGTAGGAGGACATCTCCGTTACCTAAGATTAGGGAAAATATTTTCAAACAAAATTTCTGTACCAGATTGTTTATTGCATGCCAATTCATAATTGCTAAGTCATGGAAGAAGCCCAAGTGCCCATCGATCCACGAATGGATTAATAATCTGTGGTATATGTATACCATGGAATATTATGCAGCCTTAAAGAAAGAGGGTGACTTTTCCTCCTTTGTATTTACATGGATGGAGCTGGAACACATTCTCCTAAGCAAAGTATCTCAAGAATGGAAGAAAAAGTATCCAATGTATACAGCCCTAACATGAAGCAAATTTATATCTTTCATGTGAAGGCTACAACCCAGTTATTGCACAAGAAGAAGGGGAAAGGGTAGAGGGAGGGAAGGGGAGGGAGAGGGAGGGGGGAGAGAGGATAAAGGGTGAGGTCACACTTGAGGTGCATCTTTGAAGGGTCAGGAGAAACCTACTAAATGCAGAACACAAATGTTTTCACACAGTAAATGAGAAAATCTCATGAACGTTATGTCAAACAGGAGGATGAATGTATGTGAGGCCCGCACACTGTACCCCATGATTGAACTAATGTACACAGCTATGATTCAGTAAAAAAAAAAAAAAAATAAAGTCTAAATGATAGTTAAAAAAAAGAAAAAAAAAACCCAAAATTTCAAAAGAAGACACCATGACCAAATTTATAACACAGATGACAATATGGAAAAAAATATTAGCAACGTCTAAAACACACAAGGGTTAAATGAGTACCACAAGCGGCTGCTTCAAATGAACAAGAGAAAGGCAGCAAATGCAAAGGAAATATAGACAAAGGATACAAACGCGCAATTTACAAAGAGGAAAAAAGGGGTGCCCAAAGCATGAGGAATCTGAGAAATATTAATGACAAGGAGACGTAGACGGGCAGCAGTAGACAGACGAGTAAGACCAAGTGTGGGTGGGTATGTGGGGATGCAGGGATCTCGTTATGGCTGATGGACTTCCTGCATCATCACTGCAACCTTTCTAGAAAGCTGCTGGCACTACTTATTCAATTAAGAACACACATACCTAGATCCCATTTCAAAGAAAATCTTGCAAGGATCCTGAAGGGGGTGTGCATGATTATATTTATTATGATGTTACTCATAGCGATAGAGACTTGGGAGCATCCGTGAGCCCAATCATTGACAGAGCAGACGATAAAAAGTTGAGGATGTACCTCCAGAGTACTGAGCAGCATTCGGAAGGAATCAATTCGATGTACACGCAGCAATACTGTGTGAATTGTGAATCTTCAAAACCTAGTGTCTAGTGAACAAAGTAAGATGGATGAGATACAAGATAGTGTCACATAATTAAAAGCCCATAACAAAATAACTATTTTGCAAAATGCATATGCAAAAAAGCAGGTTAACAAATTAGAATGGTTGACTAAGGTGGGGATGGGACCCAAAGAAGCGCAGAAAAATCATTCTTAAGCCAGTACTCAGCGGTAATAGTTATTGATATTTTGTATTGTCTCACATATTACGATAACAATGGCTCTAGTTTACAGATCACTTGCTGAGGGCCTCTATGCTAAATACGTTTTATCCATTTAATCCTCAGGAAGCAAATCCTATTATCATTTCTCCTTAAAGGAAAAAGTGGGATCAGCACCGTGGCACATACCTATAATCCCAGCACTTAGGGAAGCTGAGGCAGAGGTGAGTTTGAGACTAGAAGTATCATTTGAGGCCAGGAGTTTGAGATGGAGCTAGCAGGCTCCCTCTCTACATAACATATAACAAGAACAATTAGCTAGGCATGGTGATGTATGCTCGTAGGCCCAGCTAATCAGGAGGCTGGAGCAGGAGAATTGCAACCACTGCAATCCAGCCTGGGCAACATCTACTGAGGCAAGACCGAAAAAGATAAAATTATCTGTCAAAGGTCACACGGCCAGGAAGAGCATGGATCTGATCTGTGTCAGTCTGACACTAATGTCTAGGCACTTTCTCACCACCCTACTTGCCTAAACCTGAGCTTTTAGCTGTGTGATAATACAAACTCATATTTCCTCTTGTGGGAATGATAACAAACTGCACTACTGATTCATAATGTGCTATTTTCCCATTTAACCGTGTAATGAATTCCTTCACCTTAGTAAACACAGATCCTGAATCTTATTTTAAAATGCTTAGTGTTTTACTGTCTGAATATGATAGTGGAATGTAATAAGCAACGGGTGTGTGTGTGTGTGTGTGTGTGTGTGTGTGTATGTGATTCTATCTCCAAAGAACAGACTTTTCACAGGCAGTGAAAACTCCACCTCTGTCAGATACCTGTCAATTGAGGAGGGATTGTTTTGTGCCTCTCCAGGGGGTGTTTTTTGGTAAAAACCAGAAAACTTGGTAAACAAATTCCAAAAGAGCCATAATGCAGAGAAGGGATTCATGTAATTTATAAGCAAAGAGGGAACCTAGAGCTCCTGTTTAATCTTTTAACTTAATTGAACCCTGGAAATTTGTAGAGGATGCATTTTGGCAATTTGTTATCCTGAAACAGTGCTGCCAGCTAATGTGACCAACATATGTATAAATACAATTATTTTCATTTAAGGCAGTAGTTGTCTTTTAAAAGGTAGACTTTTGGATGTTGTTGAAAGGTGCAAAGAAAGATGATAGACCTCACTTGTAGATTAGTCTCAGTATACAACTTGTGCATGTCCTCAGTGAACTTTCTGGGCGCCTCTCGTAACAGTTAACTCTCCTCAAGAAGATAACAACAGCTTCAAAAGAGCCAAGCTCGTGAGAAGGGAAATGTTTATGAGCTTGTGCTGGTCTCTCTCGGTAATAGTGATAACACATGGTGTTGGAAGGGATCTTCACACTTCTCAAACTGCTAGCACAGCCACTGGCCGGTGTGCCCCTCCTGAGAGCCAGATGACCTAGAATGGGTAAGTGACATTATTACCCTTTGAAGATAAAGAAACCAAGGCTCTAAATATTTAGGAGCTCTCCCCCAAGTTCAAAGTAGTATCTTCTTGGGAACTCCAAGTCCAGGGCTCTTCCTACTACTCCATGTTTCCTCTGAACTTGGAGGGAAACTGCGTTTCCTACTCTGAATGTTCAAAATTATTAAACTTTTATGATGTAGAAAGAGTACTGCCGTTGTAAATATCAGAACTGATTTTTATGCATGTCCAGATGAACTGGCTTTGTCGCACACAAGCTGATGTTCAAACTAGTGTTTTAACCAGTAAAAAACAGCCTCATTGTCAATAACTTGTTTTCATCCCTACACTGGGAATTTTGATTAGAGAGGAGGGCAAGGTGGGAAGAGGGTGGGGTGTCCAAATTGTTTTGAAGTACACAGGATAGAGTTTATAGAGAGGCCAAGTTCACAGATATTGCCCTCTCTCGTCTCTGGGTTTAGACAAAAGCCATCGTCATGATGTCATGCAATAAAACAAAATTGACGACAATGCAGATTTCCTTTAGATCACAATCTGGTGCAGGGAGCAGCTCTATAGATGACCTTCAAGTGAACTGTTCACACGACAATCCCTTTAAAACACATTTGTAGTATGCACACTCAGTTATCAGATTGTTACTTTGTTTGCAAAAGTAGAAATATTGAATTGCTTTCGGTAAACAGAAGAATGCAGTTGGCATTCCATTAAAATTACAGGTACAAGGTGCTCTCAGAACAGAGGGGAGAGATAGATGGCAGTGTGTTGGGGCAGAAGAGCAGGGGAAATGATTTGAGCTGGGCCTTCAAGGCCAGAAAATAGTTTAACAGAGATGGAGGGAGAGGACAGGATGGGATGGAGTTGACAGCCTAAGAGGTCCGAGGTGGGGCAACTGATGGCGTTGTTACCACATCCCTGTGGAGTGGCTATAGTTGCGGAGAGCAGGGTTCTTCACTCTTTTTCCTGTCCCCTTCCTGTTCCTTTGCCTGGTGAGCATTGCTTACCCCCTCTCCCACCTCCCTCTTCTGGAAAATTCTTACTAATTCTTAAGAGTGAACACAAGTATCTTAGCGTGCCCTCCCAAACATGAGTCATCTCTGACATTGCACCCGGACACACCTGCACTGCACTGGTCCCACATGTGGCGACCATTTGCTTGGGCACCAGTCTCTCTTATCAGCCTATTGGTGCTAGGAAGTAGGAACATGAGGTTATCAGCCTTTGTATTTTCACTACCTAGCGTGGTGCCTGGCACACTGACAGTACTTAATAAACATTGTTTAAATAGTTTCTGTATTTTTCAACAAAAAAGTTTACACATCTTTTGTAGAATGTTTCCTCGTTACCTTATATTTTTAGTTGTTTCTCTATTGGTAATAAAGTAATTTTTTTCATTTATTTATTCTTTTCAAAGTATTATGGGGGTAAAAATATTTTTGGTTACATGGACTGTTTTTTTTTTTTTAATAACATGGACTGCTTTTATAATGCTTGAGTCATGGTTATAAGTGTGCCTGTCACCCAGATAGTTGTTCATTGCACTATTAGGTAGATTTTCATCTTTCCCTTCCTCCCTCTTCCCCCAGTTGATTTCTGTTGAGTTTTACTTCGCCCTATGCACATGTGTGCTCACAGCTTTTGCTTTAACATTCTTTAGATGCTAAACTTAGGATAATGGTCTCCAGTTTCATCTGAATTGTTGCAAAAGGCGTTAAGTGATCCTTCTTCATGGCTGAGTAGTATTTCATGACAAACCAGATTTTGTTACTACTCCTGAACTAATGGGCATTTGGATTGATTGCACATCTTTCGATTTGTGAATTGTGCTATGATAAACATTTGAGTGCAGGTGTCTTTTTGATAAAACAGCTTGTTTTCTTTTAGGGAAATACCAGTACAGGGATTGCTGGATCAAATGGTAGGTTGACTTTTAATTCTTTGAGGAATCTCCATACTTTTTTTCCATAAAGGTTGTACTAGTTTGTAGTCCCATCAATAGTATGGAAGTGTTCTGTTCTCTTTGTATTCATACTAGCATCCATTGTTTTTGGACTTTTTAATAAAGGCCATTGTGACTGGGGTAAGGTGATATCTTACAGTGCTTGTAATTTGCATTTCTGTCATGATTAGTGACATTGAGGATTTTCTTATATTATTGGCCATTTTTATATCTTCTTTTAAAAAGCTTCTGATCATGTCTTTTACCCACTTTTTAATGGGGTAGTTTGATTTTTTCTTACTAATTTACTTGAGAACTTTGTAGGTTCTGGTTATTAATCCTTTATTGGATGTGTAGCCTGTATTAATCCTTTATTGGAAAATATACCAAATATTTCCTCCCAATCTGTAGGTTGTCTATTTGTTGTGTTAATTATTTCCTTGACTGTGCAGAAGTTCTTTAATTTAATCAAGTCTCATTTATTTATTTAATTCTTTAAATATACCTATATACATTTTGTTAGGGCTTATGGCTGATAACTAGATTTGCAACTGACTTTTGAATGTTATATTTTGAATATTAGATTTTGTCCAAAAATATTTCTAAATTCTCTCATTCATTGTCTAAAGAAATTGTCTAAAGATGTTTTTGTGCTCCTGTTTAGGTAGATAATTAAATAAATTAAGATACTAGAGTTTTTTTTTTTTCCTTTTTTAAACGCTTATATGTTTCATTTCTTTTTCTCTTCTTGCTATTCTGGCCAAGATCTTTAATACATGATCCAATGGAAGTGATGAAGCAGGTATTATTGTCTTACTCCTCTTTTAATAAGAATACTTAAAATGTTTCTGCACTGAATATGATTGTGTCTCCGTGTTTTCCATAGATGCCATTTATTGGGTGAAGATGGTTCCTTCTGTATCAGTTTGTTTCATTAAAAAGGGGTACATGAAACTGGGTATCTTATAGAGAAAAGAAGTCTGTTTGGCTGATGTTTCTGCAGGCTGCAGGTGAAGCATGGCACCTGCGTTTGCTTCTGGTGAAGGTTCCAGAGAGCTTCTAGTCCAGGTGGAATGTGAAGGGGGAGCAGGCTGTCACCTAGTGAGAGAAGCAGCAACAGAGTGGGGAGGTGGGGCTGGGTTCTTTCCAACAACCAGCTCTCCCTGAACTAATAAAGTGAGAACTCACAACCCTGGGGAGAGTGCCAGGTCGTTCCTGAGAGATCTGTCCCCATGACTCAAACTCCTGGCCAGGTCACACCTCCAACTCTGGGGATCAGACTTCAACAGGAGATTTGGAGGGACAAACATACCAACCATATCATTTTTCTATTCCTAATTTGCTAAGAGACTTTATCATGAATGGTTGTTGGACTTTATTGAATCCCTTTTCTGGTATACTGCGGTGATCATGTGTGATCACCTGTCATGGAAAAAATGGTGAACTATACTAATAGATATTTTTGTAAATTTGAGCTAACCTTGTATTTTAAGAAAAGCCCAAAACCCAAATTATGAGCCATTTTTTAATATATTACATAACTTAGTTTGCTAATAAATTATTTAGGGTTTTACAGCTATGTTCAGGAATTAAATTGAAGGGCAATTTTTCCTATTTTTCTTTTTAATCTTCTCCATCAAGTTTATACCAGCTTCTAAAATGAATAGTGTCCCCCCCATTGTTTCTTTTATTTTCTGAATAAACTTAAGATTGAAATGATCTGTTCCTTGAATGTTTGATGGAACTCACCTGTAAAACTGGATACTATGTAATGTTCAAGGGAGATTTTTAACTACGGATTCATTTTCATTAATAGTGACAGGATAAATTCCAATTTTAGATTTTTCCAAGATTGGCTTTAGCATTTTCTTAGCTCATTTTGACTGTATTTTCAAATTTGTTGGCGCATTGCTATGTTGCATTTATAACATCTTATCTTTCATGTTTTTAAAACTTTATTATGTAATTTCAGTGCAATCAAATCCACGACTTTAAGCATAAAGTTCGGCAAGTTTTGGTAAACGTGTTCATTTATGCAGAGAACACTGCCGTACGCCTGACAATACTTTTATCACCTCCAAAGAGTTCTCACACCCCCTTTGTGCTCCCTCTGTGCCCCTAGACAACCATATATGGTTTTGGTCCCTATAGTTTTCCCCTTTCTAAACTTTAATACAAATGGAATCATAATATTTAGTTTATTTTTACATAATTCTTTCATTATGTTTTCATCCATGTTGTCGTGACTATAAACAGTTTAGTTTTCTTTAGCTCAGGAACAGCATTCTGTTGTATGGTGTACACATATTCATTCTTCGGTGGATAGGCACTTAGATAGTTTCCACTGATTTTGCTATTCTGTATGATGACTGCTGTGAATGCTGCGTACAAATCTTTGTGCAAATGAGTACTTTCATTTCTCTTCGGTAGACTCCGAGGAGTGAAATCCCTGCGTCATGCAGAAGATACATCTTTAACTTTTGGAGAAACTGTCAAACTGTTCACCAAAACGGGCTGTACCTTTTCATACTCCTATTAGTGATACACGAAAGTTCTGGTTGCTCCACATCTTTGTCAACTCTTAATATTATTACATTAAAAAAAATTTTGTAGAATTTTGACTATTCTAGCACGTATGTAGGCATAGCTCACGGTGGTTTCAATGACCAATGCTACTGAGTAGTGTCTCCTGTACTTGTTCATGTATCTTCTTTTGTGAGTCACAGGTTCAAATGATTTGCCCGTTAGTTAGGCATATGCCATTTTCATTTTTATTGGGGAGTTTGTTTTCTTATTATTGAAGTGTAGGAGCTCTTTACACCAAAGTACTACAAAAGGTTCATGAAAAAAGGAATTAAAAGTGAAAGATAAAAAATATAAAATTTAGTTTTCAACATAAGCTTCCATGATACCATGCACTTAGTTCGTCTCTATAAAACCAAGGGCCCTGGGAATTTAACCATGTCAATGATGTCTTTTTTACATTACTAACTGAAGAAAAATGGGTGCCCTTTGCAGATTTTTTTAAGATTAGGAAACAAAAAAGTCAGAAGGATTTTAGCCTTCATATGAAAGCTATAAATTAGCTTCATAGTAGGGCTGAGTACATTGGATACTTTTTCTTCCATTCTTGAGATACTTTGCTAAGAAGAACGTGCATTTGATACATTTTCAACACAATTTTACTTTTATTTCTACGTTGAGAGTGCCATAATCACTTCACAGTTTATACTCCATTGAGGAGAAGTATTTATAATGTATTGATAGGGCTGCCAGATTTACAATAATATAAGACATCAGTCATATTTGAATTTCAGATAAACAATGGAATTTTAAAACGTATTTGAGAAATACTTTCCCAAAATATTATTCATTGTTAAACTAAAATGCCTATTGTACATAGCGTCCCATTTTATGTGGCAAACCTATTTGTTGATCACAATGAAGAATTTATTAAAAATTTATAGTAGTAAAACTTCTAGAAATAAGAAACATGCCACAATAGGAACATCATGATGAATTATTATTACATATGTCAGATTGATTGAAGACCAGATAATTTGCTTAAAAGTAGAATGTACAGAGTAAAAGCACAATTTGGAGTGATTAAATCTCTAAATCATTGTTATTAAAATGTTCATTCATTGACCACCTGTGATATTTTAGAAGCTAGTTATACTCATTTCAAGTGTACCCACAGTGGCAAAAGTAACTTGGAGGTTGAATAGGAAGCTCTAGCATTCAAAGGAGAGACACAGCCATGGAAGAGACAAAATTATTAGAAATTATTATTGAAAAGAGGAGAGGCCTAGGGTAAAAGCTTAAAGATCTGTACAAGTAAAGACTGGCAGAAGAAGACAAGTCTATAAAGAAATTGAGAAAGGGCATCAAGAAAAGAAGGAAACATTCTACACTGAACATTTCTAACTAAAGTAAACTAAGGTCTCTTAGGAAAATGTCTGATTTCAAGATAAAGGAAGACAGATGAGCCTGAAGTGTCTTTGGTGCCAGAAAGAAGTACTGAAAAATTAATGTGCAAATGTCACAAGGATCCAGGAGAAGAACTTGAAGAAACTCTCATGGGCCCAAACCATAGTAATATAACTAACTAAATAAAATTAGATTTCATGGTCCCCTGTTGATAATAATAAGTAGACAGATAGGTAGATACATAGATAGATAGAAGAAAAGGTAAATTTGTTCTTTGCAGTGAAGCATTGAGTAATAAACATAGAAAGAACAGTAGATTTAGAAATCACCATTTTGTAATTACAATTGGAAAAATTCATTAAGAAAAAAATGGACGGTACATCTAGGGTGTGGAGGGTGTTCAAATGAGGTTCAGAATATTTATATAACATGTATTAAGAGTTGCCCGACATTACTTCTTATAGTTGATCCTCATTATTCCCAGATTCTATACTTGCAAATCACCTGCTTACTAAAATTTATTTGTAATTCCCCAAACAATATCCATGGCTGCTGAAGTTACTTATGAATATTCAATGGCAGTGAAAAATTTGAGTTGCCTAATGCACACGTTTGCAGCTGAGGTGCAGCAGGGCAACACTCTGCCTTCTTACTTCAGCTCTTCTATCACAAATAAGCATGCGTTTGTGTAGTTAGTGACAGGTTTTTGTATTTTTGTGCTCTTGTGCTTTTGGTTGGCTATTTTGTTGGTTGTTTGAAGTGCCCCAAAGTGTGATGAAGAACTATCTTCTAGTATCCCTAAGCGTGAAGTTGTACTATGCCTTATACACAAAATAAATGTGTCAGACAAGCTTCCTGCTGGCATGAGTGGCAGTGCTGGTGGCTGGTGGCTGCGTGCTTAATGTTAATGGATCAACTATATTAAATAAGTTGCCTTTAAACAAAAACCTATGTAAATCGAAGTTACGCCTGACAAAAATGTTGTGATGAAAGGCTCACCAGAACCCTGCCCTGATTCAGCAGTGCTTCAGTGTTTGCTAATTCAGTATTCACAACAACTTTATAGAATATAGGTATATAAAAATGATACCTGAGTTTCACTGGAGAAATAATAAATACACACTGGAGAAATTGGACAAAGCTTTAACCAGGTGGTCCAAATCCATGTCGCTGATGAGGGGTAAATGAAATCACGGTCCACCAAATTTGATACGCTGGAAAGCATATCACGTGAATTCATTATGCAGCTTTCAAACCCATAATATTTAAAAGTTGAAGTTAATATTGAGGAAACACCAGAGAACTCAAATTGAAGGGAATTTATACAACAATTGTCTCATGTTCTTCAAAAGTGTCAATCAAAAAAAAAAAATCAAAGGGTGACTGAGGAACTGGTCCATGTTGAACAGCCTAAAAGAGGCATTCAGCTAAATCTATAGTTCAGTTCTATACCAGAAAATCCTATCCTGGAAAAAATGCTATAACATTTTAGACATTTTAAAATGAATTATATTAGGTAATAGTTTAATCTTAACACTAAATTCAAGAGTTTTATAATGATACTGTGGATATGTATGAGAATGTTCTTGTTCTAAAGAGATACCTATAGAAGTGCTGGGGGTATAAAAAGGAGTCATGTGCATAGGCCAAACTCAAAAGGTTCAGTCAAAAATAGTATTTCTATACCTACATCATTAACTATAGCTACCTTTCTGTCTGTCTGTTTGCCTGTCTGTCTGTCTGGAAAGGAAGGGAGAAAGGAACAGAGAATGTCCATGCCAAATGTGATAAAATATGACACATTGGTGAATCTGGGTAAAGGACATTATGTGCTCTATTTATGCTATTTTCGCATGTTTTTAATTACTTCAAAATGTAAAGTTTGCAGGAAAAGAAGGAGGGAAGATTCAGCAGGCTGTGCCATCAGAGGAGTCCAGAGAAGGGGAACTGGTCAACCACATCAAATGCAGTAGAGCGAGGTAAGGGAGGCTTTGGATCGAGCACCAAGTCAGGTATTCTGGTGGGTTTGTTAAGACAGAAGCCTGATCGTCGTGGGTGCAAATGAAGTGATGTGTGGAATTATAGGCCCCACATTCCAGAATTCGAGCTGCAAAAGAAAGGAGAGAAATATGGCAGAAGCTGGAGTGAGAGTGGGAATTGTTTTATTTGTTTGCTTCTAAACTGGAGAGATATGAACATTTTTAAATGGTAGTGAGGACTTCAGCCAGGGAGGGAGGAGAAAAGTTGAAGACAAATGGAAAGAAAATATTTGAGAGAGGGAGGCCTTAATGGAAAGTGGAGAAGAAATAGCAAGCACAGGCAAGGCAGGGCAATTTCAAATTTAACTTCTTTAACTGGAAATTGAGCCTTTAAAAAAAAAATGAAATAGGCATGAGTGATGTCTTTCTTCAGTAGACATGGTTGACATCTTTCAATTTATGAAGTCTTTTGGATTACACTAAGAGAAGTAGTATATTAGCAGAGAGAACATTTTTCTAAACTAAAGGTGCACGTAGGCTATTTTCAAGGCTGGCATAAGCTGTGATTTGTCTTTAATATTGTGGCATCTCAAATACAGAGAGATGCTACCTATAGTCACAGGTTTAGTCAAATGTTTCTTCCCAAACTATCTCCTTTGCAAACGTGTCATGTCACCTGAGTTTGACTGTCGTTTTTGGAGGGATAACTACTTAAATTTCTTGAATTCCAGGCCTAATTTCAAACTATATCTAGGAGGTGTATTTTTGGAAGTTTCACCTTAGATTCCATAATTCTCTCCCCTAATACTACTTTTGCACATATTTTACTATATCGAATTGAGGTGAAAACATGGCACATTCAAAATATTTTCATAGACCTGGTTTGCTTCCATGAATGACAAACTGCATCATTCTTTTCCAGGAGGCTGAGTCAAGGAGTTGTGAGTCCCGAGGCAAAAAAAAAAGTATCACATTTATTTTGGCTATGAAACTAATTGAGGAAGTAGTTATTTGACATTTTTGAGTACAGTAAGTAATCAAACAACACTATTGTAAACTTTGTTTTACTCATGAAATGCTAAAGTCATAGTTAAAATTCAACTACATCATTCAAATATTCCACTTTGTTGCTTGTATTTGAACCTCAGCTAAAATTAAACAAGTGAAAATTTTGGGGCTGCTTTTGACACTAGATTTTCCATCATCAAGTTCATAATAATCCCAAGTACCTTTTGAAGAAGTTTGGATAAATTATGGGATATTAATACTAACCAGTAGGACAATTCTAATTAAAAACTCAAGTAAAATTGAGTTCAATATTTTCGTTTGTGTAGGAGCTGGAAGAAGTGATGATGGAAGACAGAAAGGATATAGGAATATATATTTCTCTGGGAAAAAATAGAAAATCTGGATGTTTTTCCCCTAAGATTAATATTATGTACCAGAAAGTTAGTGGACTACTAAATGTCTGCTTATTCTTCAGATTGTTAGAACCAAAGCCATGTGACATTTGCTCCACAGCTTCTTTGTATGTCATGTTAATTTTCTTTCTTTCTTTTTTTTTTTTGCAGTTTTTGGCCGGAGCTGGGTCTGAACCCACCATCTCCCGTATATGGGGCTGGTGCAATACTCCTTTGAGCCACAGGCACCGCCCACGTTTTTAATTTTCTTCGGACAAAAGTCCATGACAACTTACTTGAATGGGTCAACAAATACACAAGCTTTTAGAATCTCAGAATCTATTAAATGCAAAGAGACCAAATCAGTTGAGCCTTAAGTTGGAACAAAGTGTGGCTTAAGAAAAGAAGGTGTGTTTAAAAATTTTTTGCTGTAAGTTTACATACAATTAAATAGAAAGTTCTATGAGAAATTGTAATAATTTTATTCTGGTTATTTCTCCAAGATTGTAAAATTCTACATGAGTAAAATTAATCTTGCTCCTCCAAGAGCTATGGTGTCCCTTCCTATAACCCTTTCATTATCTTTGTCCCTTTGTGAAATCACTTCAAAAACCATTTAAATGATAAGGGACAAAACAAACAGAATTTTAAATATCAAAACAGATCTCCTAGAAAAATTCCATTCCCCAAATAATGGCTCCTTGTAACTTATGGCCTTTTGACTATGGAAATTTGAGAAACGCGTTGTTGCTCCAATCATTTTAAAAACCACGATTTGAAAAAATACGGTGTGAGTAGTAACTCTAATTAAAAACCAGGCAAGCCCTTAGGTGGGAGTCGCAGTAAGCGGCCCTGAGTTTTTCCCAAGCCTAACAAAAGAGTGAAGGACTTAGCCCTGCTTGTGCCTGCCAACCAGCATTGTCAAAGGAGTCAAAATAAAGAGGCAGGGAGGTCAAGGGTTAGGAGCTCATATTTCCACTCTACATGACCCCGTCCCGGGGCTGGGGGTGGCTTGTCATCTGCTTCTGAAGGTCTCTCAACACAAGACTTTCCTCCACTCCTTTCAGGACACTCCCGTGTAGACGACGCTGGTGATTAATGAAAAGGGCTCACAGGAGACCTCCTCAAAATGCGCTGGCCAAAAGGTCCTCAGCATGGAGACTTCAGAAGAAAACCTGCAGACAGCACTGTCTTTAGCACGCCGGGGAAATAGTTGTGTTTTCCTCCAATTCCATCTTTTTATGACATATCCAATAACTTGATTAATGGTATGCCACTTGCTATTTTTGTTAAAAGCTGTCAACCAGAAGACTTACTTAAACTTTCCTACTTCATGAGTTGTGAAATTGCCTGGTGGATTTTTAGGTTATTTTCATTATTTCATAGTAGGATAAGGTGACTATGGACTTGAATCCTGAAATTTCACTTAGCCCACAAAGAGTGGAAAATGATAATCATGTTCTAGCACATTAAATTTAGAGGCACAAAATAATTTATCAAAATGCAACAAATTAGAACATAAATTATTAATCTTTACCTTGTGACACTGCAGGTGTCCGACTGAAAAGCAAACAAGAATTTGCCTCATTAAAATCCAAAGTTTGCAATCCTCACATTCCCATTGGTTGCCTTGCCAATTTCTCAAGAGATTACTAAACATATTAATGAAAGTTCAAAAGTGATTTTAAAATATTTTCTCCTGAACACTTATATCTCAGTAAAATTAAACATGCTGTGGCTGTTATGTTTTTTTTTTTTTTTCCAGTGGTTTAGGACATTGAAATAAGATACAGGCTCTAGCTGTAAGAGCTGCCCGGGGTCCAATTTCTGGAAACCCTAATGCCTGATGCCCAACCTACTACCGTACTGATTAGAACAGTGGCCTGCCAGTTCCATAGTGTTTGCGCTAATGAGCCCACAGAAAACTAGGAGTTATCAGTTACAGCCGTTGCTCAGTTGCTCCCTTCACAGTATATGAGCTACATGACTTTCCTCACTATCCTACAGTTCAATATCGCATCTCTCAAAATAGTTGGCTTCTAGTTCACAGAGAAATTTATTGTGGAGGAAGAAAGGAAAGGAAGAGAGGCTGCTCTTGACTATGAAGAGGTGCAAAATGTCCCCTCTCCAAACTTGTCATTTTAAATACTGAATTCTGCCAATACCATTCCTTTGTCCTGTTTAGATGGAAGTTTTTAGAAATAGACCTTAAAAAATTCATCCTTTTCTCTCGTTTTTCATTCTTACTAGCTTTCCAAAGCAAAGGAAGTTCAGATTTTTTGACCATTGGAGTGCAAATTGCAATTATGAAACTGTAAGATAATTCTCGCCAAAGTGAAGAGAATAAGAAGCAGAACAAAAAAAATAAAAAACAGAAAACAAAAAATGCCCTCCTTTCACTGTATTCACCCAGATAGCTAGAAGCAAAGCAGTTCCCGCTTATTTAGCAAAGTATTTAACTGATTACCAAAATAATTATTGCTCTGGAGAGATGATATATACATTTTGGGAGATACAATAACATTTTTTAGATAAACTGAATTGTAATTATGGGACAACTTTAGTTTCAGAAAGTGAGAATTTTCAGGATGCTGAAAAACTGGCACAAAGGAAACACACAACAACACGTGTATAGGTAGAGAAATTTTAAGGTGGGACAAAGTTCCAAACTGTCTAGAAGACTTCTTTGATTATTTCTAGGGGTCATTAGTCAGATTTTAAGTTTCCACTCATGTTCCTTTTGCTTTGAAATTGTTCTTTGATCATGTTTGGCTAAAAACTCCTCTGCCTTCCCCGCCATCCACTCCCATTCTGCCCGTCTCCCCCCACCCCCTCACCCTCCATCCCATCACTGGCATCTCTTTTCTCCTGAGAAAACTGCTGTCAGGTAAGTGAGTGTCAGAGTGCTGTGATGGGTACGACCTGGAGGCTTGAAGCCAGACTTCCCGGTTTGGTTCTGAAACTTGGCTCTTTTCTATCAAGCCAAGTGAGATCAAGCCAATTATGGGATCTCTCTATGCTCTAGCTCTTCATTTACCGTGATAGTTCCTATGCTGTCGGCTTGATAAGATGGTTAAATCGTTAATTTTTGTAAAGCACTTTGAGCTCTACATGGAACATAGCAAGCACTACAGTACTTTTTTTTTTTTTTTCAGTTCGGCCAGGGCCAGGTTTGAACCCACCACCCTTGGTATATGGGGCCCACGCCTTACTCACTGTACCACAGGCGCCGCCTGCAAGCACTACAGTATTATCAGGTATTTTCCATACCTCTCTGACAGCAGAGATCAGGCTTTCTTTTTCCTTTAAAAAATTTTTTCCTAAATTACTTTGGTGTCCAGTAGTAACCTTCCTTAAGTGACTATGGATTAAAGAAAATTATTAAAGTGAGCATATGGCTGGTTTTGCCATTCTTTGGCATGTTCTCATTGGGAAGAGAAAACTGCTGCTCTCCAGTTTTACTTCCATTTCTGCATGACTTTCACCTAGAATGAGCCCAGTCATCTGTCTACAGCTGGCACTAGAAGGCGGGGCACAGGCCCTTCTCAAGAAAGGAGAAGGATGATAAGAAGGAGTTGGCGTCAGCAAGGTCGCCCCAGTACGTTTCAGTAGGACTTGCGTATGAAAGCCTGCAATGCTTTTGAAATCTTTGGACTATTCGCCATGATATTTCATACAAGTAAAACAAACAAATAAACACAAGCCAAAGAAAACCACAACTGTTACTTTAAGAAGATAAACTTTAAATTAGGAAACGAAATCATTTGTTTCTTAAGGAGAAGAAGCTACGTTTTGCAGAGAGAGTAGCCGGCCACTTCACTGAAAATGGTTTTACAAATGTTTAAATTTCAATGTCAGTATAATATCAGGCCTAGATAGTGTTAGTAAGTGCCTCTGCGGCCGGTCGCTCACACTGCCTTTACCAGTGAACATTGTCATATATGTGTGTTACAATCGCTGCCTTAACAGGGTCAGAAAAGCAAAGGAAAGGTTTGCTTCCTTTATCTACAGACTGTCAGCATCTCTGCTTTTAAGGGCTCTTGCTGTATACAATATAGGGTATTAGTTTAAAGATTTGAAGGAATAGCGCTTTTTAAAAAGTGGGGGTAGAGACTCAACGCCCACATCTACAGTGAAAAAATGAACCATTTTCATTGCACAAGGGAGAGCTGTCATTGACTGGCCACAGGAGTTAATAAATGAATACCTTCCTAGTGAGTTTTCTTCCCTTTTAAAACGCTGGTCTAGCAAAATCCCTAATTTTATGTACTAATAACAATTGATGTCAACAATTAAGGAAGACCTCGTTAATTAGTTGACCACCCACTTGGCTTATTTGAGGTGCAAACCAAACACCTCTCATGAACTCCAGATTGACTTTCTGCTTTGCAAATATTAACTCCTGTTTACTCGCTAGATTTTGTGATGTAACTGTTGCTATATCACACCACATGAAGGGGCTTCCCACTCAGCAAATCCAAGGAAATCTCACCTAACCTTCTGGCATTCTCATGAAGAATTAGTGCCTACAGGAGGTGTAAGACAACAGCAGGGGGGACTATTAGAAGGTTTTTGGAAATCTTCTTTTCTTATCTTTTCTATCTGCCCCAGTTTTAGGTATTAATGTTCAAATTATTTTATTATTTTTTTCTGGAAGGATTACTAACAGTGGGATCATTTCAATATCTAACTAGTAGATTGCTTATGATGATTTTACATTTTTTTCCCCAAAGCCAGGCCATATTTAAATTTCTACATGTTAATATTGCTATAGCCTAAATTTCAAGCAGATAACAGATGCTATAATTCTTAAAAATGTGCTTTCTGGGGGCCCACTATTTAGTAGCTTTGCTGACTATGTCAGAGGGCTCTTAAACCATTGTAGAGTATTTCTGGAGTTGATAAGAGACAGATTTAGAAACTCCTGTAAGGAATCGCGTCATTCACAAACTGTGATGTCATTTGGTCTCTGGGCTTCCTTATTTACATCTGAAAAATAATGACTGGAGATGGATGATTTTGCCATCCATCTCTACACTGGAATCCGATTAAATGCTGCTGATGGACAGGAAATCTGTCCAGCTCTTGTGGCTTGACTGAAACCCCATCATTGAACTAAGAGGAAAGATGGTCTTGAAAGCAAAGTACTCGGTGTGACATGAAGTAGTTTGCATAAAGGGCATCAGGTATAAAATAAAGCCTATAAGCCACAGTCTCCAATGAAAGTGTATCTCCAACAGTAAGCCTGTTTTTAAAATTGCAATCTGTAGGCTCAAGCATTATAATTCAAGAACTCAGGCAAAGTGACCATAACATGGATTGAATAAACATGCCTCAGGAATCATTTTTAAGAATTAGGTAACATGAGATGATTATCTTGTCCTACCTGTACTTTCACTGAAATAAAAATGTCTTTATTTCTTGCTTGTTATTATGGTCACATTCTGAAGGTAGTTTCTTTGCAAAAAGCTCAGAAAAAAAATTCTGTCTAAATATGTCATCTATTAACCCCAGTTAGCAGTTCAATCAGTTCAATTATGTCACTGCTTTCTCTCATACTAAGAACATGAGAGGAACCTTTTTCCTAATTTAATACAAAAATCTGCCCCAGTGCAATTGTCTTGATTCTCAGATTTTTCAGTGTGCTGTGGAACTCGAAGTTCTTTTATCCACGTAAGTTGCCATAAATAACAATTCATTGAGAAGAATGTGGGTCATAAACATAAAAATATAATACGAAAGACAGTTTCAGACATATGTTGCTTCATTTCTGTTCAAATAGTCTGGATAGCCTGTTAAGATGCTCCAACTTCCTGTAATAGAGAGGGAAATGAACATTTTTCTCAAAAATGTGTCCCTCTTGGTTATTTAATGTAGCAGAACAATAGCAAAATAAAATACCAGCAGAATATCTGATAATTTTTTATTGAGGAAACAGGGAAGTTAGGATGAAATGTAGTACTCTTCAAGTCCACAGGAAAATACGCTTACCAGCTTTCAAGCCCACCTAAAGACCATCTACCATTTATCAAATAAGTCTTCAATTTTCAAAAGCCCTCTAAAGAGCTCCTGGGACTATAAACAAAGGCTGTATTGTATCCTTGGCTGAAGCTTGTTAAGTGGTTCATGAATAATACTAAATGCATCCTCGCCATAAATCTCCTTGATGTGGGGTACTGCTGTCCAGCCACAAACTCCACTGACATCCATCATACACTCAGAGATGGGAGATTTGCAACACGCATCCAAATAACTGCTTCCAAAATCCCATCAATGTGATTCCCCAGAACACTTGAAGTCTGAGAAAACAGAAATGCTGCCAATTCTTTCGCTTTGGTGCAATGAGTTGAAAACACTTTTAAGATTCTTTGCGGTGACCTTTCAGAACAATAATTTAAGATTATGAATCATTGAAACCTACAGTGGCAATAACATTTCCTTCTGAGTAACTGGAAAGAATGCAGTGCTATGAAGACTGATTTCAGAAATTCTGAGCTTTTTAGTCTTTAACTTTTCTTTGGAGAGGAAACCACAAATAATGTCTTTAGGTGTTGACGTCAAGACAACAAGCAATAGTCTGGAGGTGTTCCTTCTAACGAGTAACCTAATTCTAACACTCCATGTGAGTCAAAAAGGAGGAAGTGACTAGAGCATGAGACCTGGTGTAACCCAGTGATGTTTCCCCTGGAAAGGAAGAGGAAGTCCTAGGAGAAATTACAATATTTAGAGTCCCTCTGTGATTGGCAGAATTTAGTAGTAAATTCAGTGACGCTTGAAGGAAACATTGCTCATCCTTTTTTCTTTAATATTTATCATGTAAAGCTGTATAGTTTCAACAGAAAAAGGATTTAAGTCACATGCTATGCTTTCAACAGCTTGAAGAAGTGAAGGACTATGTAAAATGTTTTCCGTTTGCCATACTGTGCTTTAGACCTACTAGGAAAATATTTTAATGCCCTCAGTAATAACTCCGTTACACTGTGTTCTTTCCAGGAACTATGGATAAAGTTACATTTGCATTTTAATTTGGGAAAGTTTGTATAGAGAATGTAACTCACTGAATGCTGCAGCCTTAGTACCTCTTTGGAGTACATACAAATTAAACTGTGACTATTTATTTAGACAGGTGCGTATCAGCCTTCAGTTGTAATGCATGTAAATTTTGTTTAATTCTTCTAGGAGTCAGAAAACATAGTTTGTCTACTTGTCAATATGCTGTAGGCAAACTATAATTGTTTGAAATAAAACAAAGAAAACTTCAAAATTTAGCATGTTTTTATGACAAGGCATTTGCTGGTATAGACCAAGAAGATTAAACAGTAATTACTTTGTTGCTGATATTTTTAGACCTGGGATCTGGGATGTTTAGATGGCATTATCTAAGAACACACTTGAAACATGGGGATGTTGTTATTCTTATTATTCAATAAGAGAATTTATGAATGCTAAAAACTAGTACTATTTATTTGAATAAGTGGGTATATAGAGAAAAGTTTAGTTCAACAGAAAATAATTGTCCAGCATTTTCCTTTATATGGACCATGAGTCATTTAATACTTAATTTGAATTATAATTCTTTAGTGCTTACATGGAGCTAAATAAGAAAAAATAAATGTTCTAAAAGATTGAACACTCTTTAGGTTCAGTCAAATACTTTACAGAAAAGTAAATGAAAGAAGGACAATTATACCCTCCAGTCTACAGCTTCCTAAAAATTTTGTTCAGGGGAAGTTTTCCAAGTTTATGCTCATGGGCAATGGAGGTCGTATTTTGCATCATTGGCCAAGTATGTCAAACTTGACATGCAATGTCAGCTGCATTCCAAAAGAAAGGAATATTCTGTTGATACAGCTGTAGCAGGGTATGCTTTCCTTCGTATAGAAGCAATTGTTTCTTTATTAAAAAATAACCAAACTGTGAGGGATAATCTCCCCCAACAAACCCGAAGCATATCCAGGACATATCTAAATATTAGCAAATCAAAAATGAGCTACTTACTTACCATATTTCAAAAAATATTTTGGGTAATACATGTACAAGAATGAGCATGTCTGTGTGTGTTGATTTACATCTAACTTTTAGTAAGTTATTTGCAGGAAGTGGTGATAATGTCACTAAGAGCTCTATAACACTGCAGCATTTATTATCTACTAATAATAGCTAATAACTGAGAAAGTTTTCCTTGTTTTTGAGCAAGAGATGGCTTTTTTTTTTAAGTAAAAGTTCAGAAGGCAAGTATTATAGGCTTTGAGGGCCAAATAATCTCTATAGGAATTTTCAACACTGATATTGCAGCACAAAGGCAGTGATAGACCTTATAGAAAAGAATCAAGAGGGCCAGGAGAGGTGGCTCATGCCTGTAGGTCAGCACTATATGGGAGGCCAAGACAGGAGGATCACTTGAGGCCAGGATCTGAAGACCAGCCTAGTCAACATAGATCGATTATCTTCACAAGAAATTTTTAAAAATTATCCAGGTGTGGTGGCATGTGGCTGTAGGCCCCACTAGTTGGGAGGCTGAGGTATGAGGATCACTTGAAACTAAGTTCAAGGCTGCTTCAGCTATGGTCATGCCACTGTACTTCAGCCTGAATAACAAAGCAGGACTCTGTCTCTGAAAAAACGAAACAAAAGAAAACAAAAAAACGGAATGAGTAGGATTCTGTACCAATAAAACTTTACTTATGGACCCTGGAATTTACATTTCACTCATGCCTAGGTGCTAGGATCTATGAAAGGTCAAATAGGATGGATTGCTTGAGGTCAGGAGTTCCAGACTGGCCTGAGCAAGGGCAAAACTGAAGCTCTACTAAAAATAGAAAAATTAGCCAGTTGATATGGTGGGCACATGTTGTCCCAGCCACGCGGGAGGCTGAGACAAGAGGATCACTTGAACTCAAGAGTTTAGGTTGCTGTGAGCTAGGCTGACACCACAACACTCTAGCCTGGGCAAGAGAGTAAGATTCTGTCTCAAAAAAAAAAAAAATTACACTACAATTCTCCTATGCTACAGAATGTTATTCTCCTTTCCATCTTTTCCCCAACTATTTAAAAATGCAAATTCTTCGTAGATCATGAGCCTTACAAACCAGCTGCTGGGCTGTATTTGGCCTGTGGGTTGTAGTTTGCAAACTTCCATCCTAGAAGAAAGTTTCGATAGAAATTTAGTCCACAATTTGGTCTGCTATGTATTAATGTTGGTGTACTACTTTGTTTTCTTAAATAATCAAGCTTATAGATGTCTTAAAATGTGTATGTACATACATTATACAGTGTAATTTCACATACATCCCTTTATGTCTTTTTCTTTTTCCAGAAATGTCAATAAGTTGACTTTGGCTTCCTTTTAGTCTTATGGAGGCAGACTAGTTTATTGAGATACTGATTTGTGTTTTGCTTTCAGTAAAGTATATATTCCCCTTCCCTCATCCCTTTATCTAAAGAAGCTAGTCAACATTTCAATATTTTTGGCTATTTTGACACTAAGTTTGAATAACGTCAGAATATTTGAGCTGGATTGTCTGGTAAGGGAACTCAAGGATTGAAAAGTATGATTAGACTATATTACTTTTTATTGATTTGTTAATTTTATATAATATGTATGTACTTCATAGATAAGATTAAGATTTAGCTCATTTGAGCTACCCTTTCCTCCTCTTCTTAATTTTAATATAGGGCGGCACCTATGGCTCAGTGAATAGGGCGCCGGCCCCATGTACCCAGGGTGGCAGGTTCGAACCCGGCCCCACCCAGCTGAAACAGCAATGGCAACTGCAACAAAAAGCAGCCTTGTGGGCATTGTGGCAGGTGCCTGTAGTCCCAGCTGCTGGGGAGGCTGAGGCAAGAGAATCGCTTAAGCCCAAGTGTTTGAGGTTGCTGTGAACCGTGTGATGCCTCGGCACTCTACCGAGGGTGACAAAGTGAGACAGAGACAAAAAATAAAAAAATAAATAAAATAAAAATAAATTTGATATAAACTACATATAACTATTTTTGCTTTTTCTACTTGTTATTTTTGTAACCATAAGAAATGTTTCCTGTCATGTTGTATTTGCTATTTAAGTAAACTTTGTATTGAAGAATAACATACATAAAAAAAAAATGCATGAATCATGAGCACGTATTAAGATAAATTTTCGAAAAGTCTGTTTTTTTCCTGTCTATTTTTGGAATTATAAAGTGCTTCCTCTTTTATGTGGTTTTGAAAAAGTAATATGTTTTTGAGATTAGTTCACATTGCTGAGTTACGTGTACTTCATTTATTCTTATTTGTGTATAAGAGTCTATTGCATGAATGAAATGTATCATCATCTATTTGACCATTCTATCATTACTGCATGCTAAGTATTTATAGTTGCCAATAATACTGCTTTGAACATTCTCAGATATCTTTGGCTCCACATGGAAAAACAATATTTCTGTTGTGTAATAGACCAAGGAGTAGAATTTCTGTGTGTTACTATATGTCCGGGTTCAGCTCTAATAAATACTGCCCAGTCATTTTACCAAATTATATTCCCATTGGGAATGCATAGGAGTACCAGTGCCTCTACTTCTCATAGTACTTGGAATTGACAATCTTTTTCATTTTAACTATTTAATTGAGTATATAGTGATATCTCACTGATCTTTGTGCTAAGATTTATACTTTTGTTCTTCTTTAAGAGTAATCTTTCTCTTTTCTTATCCAAATATTTTTGTAGACCCTATTTTATCCCTAAATTTTGCTTCTGTTTTGCTTGCTTATTTTTTGTCCTTCTTCTTCCCTTTCCTCCTCTTCCTCTTTCTTCAGAAACAAGGTACATGCTATTATTTTCTGTTTAAAAAAGCACTCTTAGAAGACTCTTTCTCAACATATGGATGCTTATTAGAGTTGCTTGTAAACATTTTTTATAATACAGTTATCAAAAAAATACAGTTATCAATATATCACTCCATTCTCAAATCAAAATCTTCAGGGATTGAGCTCAGGCATATGCACTTTTATAAAAGTACACTTAAATATAGATCATTGGTTTAAACTTACTGATACCTTTTAATATGTTTGATGAAGTGATTATTTTGTTTGTTTTTTGTTTTGTTTTGTTTTTTGAGACAGGATATTGCTAATTCATTCAGACTGGACCACAACTTCAAACTCCTGGGTTCGAGTGATCCTTATGCCTCAGCCTCTCAGGTAGCTAGGGCTACAGGAACACACCATCATGTCCAGCAAATCATTTTCTTCTCCTTCTCCTTACTTCTCCTCCTCCTCCTTCTTCTTCTTTTGTAGAGACAAGGACTCACTATGTTGTCCAGGCTGGCTTTGAACTCCTGGCCTCAAGTAACCTTCCCACTTTGGTTTGCCAGGGGGCTAAGATTACAGGTGTAGACCCACCAATTACTGTCCCTCCATCCAACCTCCCCCCCTCCTCCCTTGCCCCTTTCCCCATATTCTTGTGCTGTAATTGGGTAATTGGTGGGTACACACCTATGGTGCATCTTAGAAGGGTACAGGTGAAACTTACTAAATGTAGAATATAAATATCTGAACACAATAACTAAGAAAATGCCATAAAAGCTATGTTAACTAGTTTGATGGAAATATTTCAAATTGTATATAAAACCAACACATTGAACCCCATGATTGCATTAATGTACACAGCTATAATTTAATTAAAAAAAAAAAGATTACAAGTGTAAATCACCATTCCCAGGCTGGATGAAATATTTCTTTAAGTCAAGAAAGTTTTCTTCTATTATGTTATTAATTATCCTATCTGCTTCTAATACTTTTTTTACTCTTGAGTAACAGAATTTGTAAGGTGTACCTATCTCCATTATCTCTTCTCCAAAACTTTGTCTTTTACCTCAGTGTTCTAAACTTTTACTTTTCCTTTGCTTTGCCAATCAGAGTACACTAAACTCTATACTCGTTAACTTGAAAATAATCTTGTAAATAGGATTGTTCTCTTACTGTAAAAAGATAGTCAAAATTCCCAAAATATATTTCCCATACTAAATTACACATTTGATATTTATTTAGTCACTGGAGCTGCCATATAATAATCCTGTATTTGATTGGGATGCTGTCAATGAAGCCTGCAGGTGCCATGCTGAGATCGTCTCTCTTAAATTGAGCTAAGCTATCAATACACAGAAGTAATGGGAAATTTAAGGGTAGAACTTCCAGAAGGTTGAATTTTTCAAGGATTTCTAAAGCCTTTTTAGAAGGAATTCATCCTGTGAAAAGAAAGAGACCAAGTACACAACGGATTTGTCATTCCTTCACACAGAATGCAGTGAAAAATGATCATGTTTCCCTTTGCTGACCACCCCAATCTGTTTCTTCATTTGTTTCCTTTTGCTCTAACATGCACACATTTCACCACTAAGGCGCTGGAGTTAGACCATAACAAACAGAGGCTGGAACTGTAAATTCCTTAACATTTTGAAAGCATAAAGCTCAAAGCATTTAGAATAGCAAGTTCACAAAGGGGAAAGTTATTTCCTATCATTTTGGCTTGAAACACATCATCATTTCAGAACAGAGAATGTTACAGAGTACATGATGTAACCTTGCCGTGTTCATGACCTATTAGCAACTTTAATAGACTTGGCATTAGTGCCCAAAATTCTCTGTGGTATGACTTGTTGGAGTACCATAGCTATTTTAGCTTTTGCAGAAGTGCACTCAGCAATAAATGTTGGCAGCATCCCTGTAGACCAGTTATTTTCAACCAGTGTGCTGTGAGAAGATCTTAGGTGTACGTGAAAATTTTTAAAGATCATAATTAAATTATTTTCAAAAGAAGTTCCCGGCATAGTAAATATATTCCTTTTTACTCTTTTTTTTTTTATCAACATAATTTAAATGTGCCCTGAAAGTTTAACTATAGGTTCAAGTGTGCCCTGAGATAAGAAAGGTTGGAAAACATTGATGTAGACCTTGGGGAGCAGCATCAACTTCTGGAGGACTGGGCCACCTCCAGCGTCCTTGACAACAGATTACGAATCAGCTTTCAAATGGAGGCAATGCCAGCTGAAATGCAGGAGATAACTCTTGAAAAACTCCACAAATGACAAAGAGATATTTTTTCAGGCAATTGAGAACGTCCTAAAAAGAAGTAGAATACATAGGGAGAGCTATAGCATTTACTGCTTTGATCAGCATGGCCTGGCTGGTAGGCCTGGAGAAGCACAAGTCATGATTTGCTGAGACTCTTTCTCCTTACAGTTTCGACTGGGCCTACCGGACTCATGCAGAAGAGGTGAGATGTGCAGCACTTTCTGCTTGAAGTTCTTTTTGAAAACTAAACAAGAGGGACTCTACCTAACAAAATCAAATATTTTGACCTGGTTGTTTGTATCCTCACATTAACCAGAAAAAAATGAAAAACAAACAAACAAGAAAAAAACCAAAGGAAACCAAATAAAGTCTGCATAACCTATCAAAAAAAAAAAGTATTATCTGCATTCCTTTGCGGCATTCTTGTGCTTCTGTGGAGAGGATCTATCTACTTACAAGTGCAGGTGGATATGATAATTGCAGTAGAGTCAATGTTTACAAACACACAGATCATTGGCCATTTTATTAACATATTTCAAATGTTCAAGGTTATGTAGGACATTGAAAATAGCCATATTTGTTATTTTATATGACACTCATGTCAAGAAAATTACTTAGACCTAAGTCACTTTTTAAACTCATTATAAAATAGTAAACTTTCCTAAAAATACAAAATAATAGACTACCGTAAGTGGAAACTCACTAACTACAGCTGGTACATAGAACTATTTAATGGCTCACTTTTTTTTTTAATTTAAAAGGCTCTTTATGTATTGTGTTTGCATAAGTGGTAGTTTGAAATAAGGACATCAAAGGCAAAAAAAAGAAGGCATAAACATTTGAAATTCATGAGACTCTCCTTCTAGGAAAACAGTCATCAATAATTGATATGTCAATTTTCCAGAAATAAGCAGTACTAACTACAGCTTATAAAAACCACCAAAATTTCCACAGTTCAGGCTTCAGAGCATAACTCTGCTCTGCTCTGCTCTAAAGACAGAGGAATATTCCAGGAAGCCTGGGGACTGGTAGTCTATCAAGGTTTCACTTGTTTTGATGAAAATTAGTGTGCTATGATGCACAGATGAAAGAACAAATGGGTTTTCTTTACTTGATGAAAGCCGTGAATTCTGAAATTATGCACAGCAGGTACAGATAGAGATACTGCACAGATTTCAAAAGATACCGCACATACTTTTTATGCTAAAACATTTGCTTCATCTTTTCACCTTGTAGCCTCTTTGTGGGGAGACGAAGAGCAAAAAGAGCATATTCGTCTAAATATGGAGGTCTTATTTTAAAAGGAAAAGTGATGATGAAAAGACTATCATCAATTATTCTGCTTATTCTTCATTCATCAATTCATTAGACAAGTACTTATTGAGCGCCTACAGAAAAATTCCAATGTTCTTTTACTTGACTAAAATAGAATGGTGTATTTCTATTTTACAGGCAATAATTATTTTATTATTTTTTATAGATACTCCCTTTCTTGCAACTGCCTCTTCTATTTCCAGATTATTATTATTATTTTATTATCTTTCTATAGATACTCCCTTTCTTGCGACTGCCTCTTCTATTTCCAGATTTATCATTCATTGATTCCACCTGGTAATAGTTGCTACCTTCTATCACCATTTCTCTTCAGTACCAGCTTACAAAGACTTAGGTGTTCTGAATCCAATGTTAACACAAAGCAATAGACAAGCTGTGTGTTTGTGTATATGCTCACATGGTTGTGTGTGGGATTGTGTATAGAAATGTATTTTGGAATAAGAATTCTACTTGAAGGCCTAAAGATCGCACTTCCACCATTTTCTTTATCTCTCAAACATGTCTGTGGTCCCCTCTCTGAAATCCCTGGGGCTGAAATTACTTATATTTCTTTGGTCTTGTGGAAGATTCTCAATAGATTTTTTTTTCTGCTCTGAGTTAAACATTTCATCCACTCATTCAGTCAATAGGTTGTTCTGGAGGGTTGGGACATGAGGATGAACAAAGTAGATAACACAGTACAAAACCAAACAAAATAGATAACAACAACAAAAAAAAATACCTTGACCTCACAGAGCTAGTATTTTAGTGGGTATATGATGACAATAAGAATAAATGTCAACAAGTAAATTTTATGATCTGAAAGAATGTAATAATCTCTAAGAAAACAAAAAGAAGGCTGCAAAAGAAAATTTGGGAGTCTTGAAGAGTGGGAAACTGCAATTTTTAATAGGATGGCCAGGGCAGACCTGATTGAAAAGGTGACTTTTGAGCAGCTAGGGAGGTGAGGAAAGTGGCTGCTTGTCTATTGGGAAATGATATTTCTCAGTGGAGTTGAGGCCTGCGCAGTGACCTGGATGGACTGTGTGATATGTTCCAGGAAGAGCAGAGAGGCCACTAGAGCTGGAGCAGAGTGACCAAGGGAGAGATGTTAGGTGTGAGGTCCAGGGGAACCCTATTCTGTGGGGCCTAATTAAAATGAACAGTCACTGCCTGGCTATGAGCAGAGAAAGAACATGATTCTGATTTGGAATTTGAAAGGACCCCTGTCTGTTGTGTGGTATAGGAAGAAGCCAAGTGTGAAAATGGAATGACTCATTGCAAAGCAAATGCAGAAACTGAAGAAAATGTAGGTTTCTTTGTTTTCTTTCTTTAAATGGATACTTCTGATTCCCTCAAGAGAAGCTCTTTGTCTCAAATAGAAAATTTGAAAGGACCCCCATAAGCAGAAAATTGTCCCGGACTCATGAATAATTGTATTAGCATTAAAGTGATGAGCCTTGTGCTTGAGGGCAGTCTCAAGGGAAAGGATGAGCAAGAGAGGGCGTTTCAGGTTGTAACTCTTCACTGTACCGGACTCCACCAGTGTTCTCCCTTTTGAGGGTTGGGGGGAATCTGTAACAACAACACAATAATAATAATAGTTTCTGAGACCCAGACCGAACCAATGAAATCAGAATCCTGCAGCTAAGGCTTAGCCACTAGCACATTTTAGAAACTTCTTGAGTAATTCTAATGTGTAGCTAGGGATGTGAGCCCACAGGCTACACATTGGAAGCTCTAGGAATCCATCTCCTACATATGATTTCCAAGATTACTCCGGCGACCTCCATGTACTTATTACCCAAATGGGAAAGCAAGGGGGACAGTATGAGCGTGGGTCATGCCTGTTAAGTAAATGGCAGAGTTTGCACACTTCACTTCTTTTCACATTTCACTGGTGAGAAATGCATCTTTTGTTTAAATTAGTTACAGGGCTGGGAAATACAGTTGAGTCGGGTAATAATGTGGTGACAATGTCTGCTGTGGGGAAGGATGAGCAAATAAGAGTCTTGGTCATACCACTTATAATATCAAAATTACAAAGGGGAAGGTAAGTGTAGGGGTCAACTGGTATTGATCAGTTCTTTTGGAACACCTAGCCAGTTGTAGACGAAAACTGAAACTGAAGTTGGACAAAGCTGAGAAGCTAAAGCACTTGAATTATGGAAGATTTTCTTTCTCATCCATTCTGCATCCAGGCAACCTTTGAAGTGAGCTGAGTTCACTATAAACATTAGAATAACAACATAAGACTTGGCCCAATGATTTGTTTTCATGGTTTTTATGCTGACATTGACACACAAAAAGCCAGTTTATAAGAGGGATTGAGGTAGGGGACAAACCTCACGTCTTCTCCTGTCATGGTGTTGAACTTGGCTTGTTACATATGTAACCTGGTCATGGGCCTCTGCCCTCTACTAGAGAGCCAGCAATGTAGATTTTCTTAAATACATGGATAATGGATTGGAAATGAGCATCAGGGTATGAATCACGTCTCTGAATTGTCCGTTACAAGCACTAATTGTTATATAAGAAGGCTAGAAGATTCCAACATGATCACTGGGTTTTCTGGTAGTCAGTGGCATCAAAAGAATTGGATGTCGGTCGGCACGGGAAAATGCCTTGCTGAATGAACAATGATGTGCCCTATGTTTGTTTTACAACTTCAACACAAAATAACGTTCCGTAAGAGTGAGTGAAGGAGAAGAGGAAACGAGAGAAAGAGATGAAAAAATTTTCATTTTAAGACAATCAACTTGATATACATAGATCTATTAAAAAAAAAAAAAGCCCATTCATACCATCCCAGGGTTATTATACAGTTCAGTTAAGAGCAAACAAATCCCTCAATCCAGAATTCAGAGATGCTTATCTTGAACTTATAATTGTAACAATTATTCTCTTAATCAGAGAGATTAGTTAACTTTTCCAAGGTTTTGTAATTTCATATCCAAAATTGGCAACCTCATCAGGCTTTGTCTTTTAGCCCTGCCTGATTGGTTTTATTTTATTATCCAACTTTCCTTAGGGTTCTAAAGTATCTTTTCAACTCAAAACTGCACAACTGTAAGGACCTTGAACATTACAGCTCATAGTCTTTCTATATAATTTTCCTAAAATATATTTATTAAATAGATGCATGCCATTGAAATAAATAAGTGCCACTGATGTACATACCAGCCAGAATATACTCTTTTAAAACTCTCACTATTCTTACCAAGCAACATATCAAATTGTGGGAACTTTCAAGAACTATTTCCCCCAGGGATGGTGAAGTTATCTCTCTTGGGTTCATTGCTTCAGAAAATATTTTCCCATTGATTCAGAACTCTTTAAAAGTGACATATCTTCAGCTGGGTGAAAAATTGGCTTGATTAGAACTAAATGGGTGCAATTCTCCTAATGTAACTGTGTATAACATCTGGTGTCATTTATTTTTCTTATTAAATTGTAACAGGTGAGCCAGGCTGGCAGATTAGTGATAGTATTACCGCAAAAGGGCAGGCCAATTCCCAGTCTGAATGTCAAATGACATGAAGAGTAGAAAAACTAAGTTAGGCTTTAGGAACTTTAATGGATATTATGGTGGCCTGGGATGCTTATCATCTTAAGTTAGGGTAAAACATGGCTATAAATATTTTGGAATATTTTCTAAAACTTGAGAAACAGACTTGTGGGGAACTATTCTAGTTTCAAATGGATTCAGAGTATATTAAAATAGTAGGTCATGGTGGGAGAAACTGGGTTTTGTCTACTTTTTTTCACTTTTTCACCTGTAACATATAAATAGTACCTGAAACAAGGGTACTGAAACATGCTAGGTGCTCAGTGAACGTCTACAGAATTAATACTCAAATCGTGTGTGCATCACTTCTCCTTCCCTAAAAGGGTCTTGGAAGGTGGAATTAGAAAGAGGCAGCAAGGTTATTTGATGTTTAGCTTAAGATCTGCAGTTTAAATATGCCCGGACTGTACCATCTGTCTGAAATGTATGCGCTAGGCTTCTTTATGACACAACACTCCCACGATCCCAGGGACACCTACTTATCCTTCGAAATCCCACCTTTCCACTGGTGCCGTGTCCCAATTTCTTCATTGGAACGTGACCTTTGTCCTTGTGTTCCTTCAGGAGTTATGCTCTGTGTGCCACAGAGATAATATTTGGCATCTATTTTTATACTTTAGCCTCATCTCTCTAACTTGGCACGTCTGTACCCATAAAACTCATTCCTTCATTTTTGAGGCAGGAGAGTATATACACACACACGCATATGCACACACATATGACACTAGTGTGTATTTTAGTGGTTTTAAAACTTCACAGTGTTCTAAACAAAAAGACAGCTCTAGCACACACATTTCTCAGAGAAAAGAGATTGTGGTTTTAAGAAGAAAGTGCTAGGAAAGAAAAGGTGAACTTATATCCTATATTCCACATTCTGACTGAGAAAACTAGTCATGCGAAGAGAATGAAAAAGAGGGAGAAAGCTGAGGCAGAAAGAAAAAAGGAGAGAGAGATAGAGAGAAAAAGAGAGAGAGAGAAAGTACTGTGGGATTGTCAGAATAACGAGTCTGCTTTAATAAAAAAGATTTTTCAAAATTCATAGTATTTTAAGTATTAAAGATGTCTGTGAATAAAATTAAGAGAGTTGATATATTTTTTTTAAAGGAAAACAAATATTATCCTGTAACAGCAAAACATTTGAGTCATTGTATCTTTCGGTCTCCTGGAAGGTGAAAAAGAAACGACCTTTTACCCACAAAACTAGCTGAATAGCGTGTTAATTTGAAAATACTGTTGAGCATTCTATGTACACCAAAATTCACATTGAAAGCAGGAGCAATGCTATATGAAATGCTGAAAATACTAAGATAAAATGTTAAATGACCCTTACCAGTCCCCGTGCTTCTGCATCGCTGGAGCGTCTTTGCTTCAGCACAGGGGTTCTGCATCCACGCCGCACACCAGGAGCAGAAGGCGTCCCATCAGGAAAGTTACCAGCCACATTCGGCTGTTAAATAATTAGTTAACAATTTCATATGTAAAGGCAGTGTTCTATATTAAAGTTTTAAGCTAATTTCAGAGATCAGGTACTTTACATTAGGAAAGAAAATACTGTATCAAAACAAAACAAAACAAAAAAGCAACAACAAGCTAGTGTATCTGAGGAGTGTGTATCCTGCACATTATTAGAGTAGTGTCAGTTTCTAAGGGTTGTCATCCTGAATACCCAACAAAAGTATTAACATTCAATGCCAATAATGTTTCCACTAACAATCTAAACAGGTGCTATACTAATATGAAACTGTATCTGGTAGTTGGCTAGTGCAAGTAGGAGAAATACACCAGTAAGCTTTGTATATATCTTGCCTAGCCATCTACAAACGTTTGCATTTGTGCATCCTTTTCATTATACATCTTTAAGTACGTACGCCAAACATATCTATTTTAAAAACAAAACTCCTGTGTTTTATATACAATATAACATATATTTAGAAAGCAGAAGCAAAACTAAAAGTGATGAAGAACTTCCACTTATTTATCTTTTTATCTAGGATAATTGACTTGCATGGATGCTACATTGCGTATACTCTACTTTGGAAACCGCTGGTCTGAAAACGGTCATAATCCTAAAAATAAATGCATATAAGCAACAAAAAATACAGGCCAGTAACTATAGTAAAAAGGTTGCTCCTGGCAATATCAGTAAAGAAAATGCTGAATACTTCCTGGAGGAATATTGACAGGGCAGATCTAGAGAAAGGGAGATATCAGTGTGGTCTAATAGCTAATATCTCATAAGTCTTAGAACTACTGTCAAGATTTCTTATCTAGCTTCATCAGAACGATAACTGGATTTCATGATGTATGCTCATACATGTGTTGATAATTGATAAATAAAAATCTCTTATGTGATACATTTTTAAAGGTCATCTCCTACGAAATTTGAGTTTAAAAGAGTGTCTAAATGCTTCTGGTAAAGACTGATTTTCTTACAGTGACACAATGAGAAACATACTAATTTAAGGCCTGCCAGCTTCATTTTGCCTTTTGTGACTTTCTACTGCTTTATGCTGTCTCATAACACCATAATTTAAGTGCAACCTTGGCTGAGAATCTGCTCATTTATTTTTTAAAAGCAATGCTATAAAAAAACACTTCTGGGGACATTATAAATCATATATTACTATACTGAGACACTTAACTAAATCCAGAGGCATTCATGTCTTTCAAGTAAATATGAATTCTGTCATGTTTAAATATGTATACAGAATTAATACTATAAATTATTTTTACATTTTGTCACTAAATACATACACAAACACATACAAACATTTCAATATGGGTATTATATTAGAATTTGACTGTAACTAAATACTTAGGCACTTATAAAGGAGATTTTATAAAAACAAACAAATATGCATTTCTCTCAAGCCGTTAAACTGTCCAGTATTGATACAGTGCCAAGTGGAAACATTTTCTACACACATTTGAAAAGCAAAATAATGAATTGAATTCTCCATTACTGAAAAATAGCTATGAGGATTCCCATTCAGAAATAGAGGCCCAACAGCAGCTAGAAATGACTATTTGGATATCTCACATTTAATTATCTTCAGGGGCAGCACGTTACTGCTCCCGAGAAGAGAGTTCTGAAGCAGGTCAATCCCCAGCAGGCACCTGGGCATTATGTGGGTACCAGAGTGTCACTCCATCACTGAAAAATGTCCCAGGCATATCTGAACACCAGGGGAGAGAGATTTTTTAATGTTACTTAAAAAAAATTCCTCTTCTTAAGCTTCCTGATCCTCCTATATCATCATCCCAATGACATGAGTAGTTGTCATTTTACTTTCTGTCTACGTAACCTCATGCACAGCTAGGAAATAATGATTTAGGACTTGAAATTCAAAACATAATAGTGTTCCTTTTTTTTCATTCCTCATTTTACTCAACACCCCTGCAGAGTTGATGCAAGTCCTGAGTTCCCTTTGAAGTCAGCTGGCATCATCTTTGATGGAGTATAAAGCAATAGGAGATACTCACTACACTTTTGAGCATCTCAAATCTCGTCTCCCATGATGCCGATACGTATGTCATTAAATATGCAGTGTGAGTAAATTCTCGCAACAATTGCCAAGCAGTTAAAATTGTCAGGAATAGCCTGCAAATTTCTACTATAAAAGAATAGAAAAGAAAAACAATAACCTGTTTTTAAAACAATTTATCTCATATTCCACTTAGGTTATTCTTATTTATGAGTGATTTTATAAAGCAGTTTTTTTATTTGTTTCATTTTTCCTAATACTTTTGATCTTTTGTGAAAAAATACATGAAAAGGATATGTTTAGATGTTAAAGATCCCTTAAAGAATGATGATCTTTTTTGTGTAATGGCAAAATAAACAGTGTCTCAGTGCATTTTCTGCTGCTAGAACAAAATACCACACATTAGTTAATTAGTAAATTAAAGAAGTTAATTGGCCCATGATTCTGGAGGCTGGGAAGTCCAAGAGCATGGTACTGGCATCTGGTCATGATTACCATGCTGGAAGGCCTCACATGATGAGCAAATAAAACAGAGAAAATGGAACCAAACTTATCCTTTTATCAAGAACACACTGCTGCAATAACAGCATTAGTTCATTTATGAGAGCGGAGACCTTGTGAACTAATTACCTCTTAAATGTCCCACTTCTTAATACTGTTACAATGGCAATTACATTCCACCATGAGTTCTGGCAGTGCCATTCAAACCATAGTAATAGGTATCTGAATAAACACGGGGAGTATTAGCTCTTGGCAAGCATTTTATACCACTGAGGGAAGAAGAGAGTAAAATAAAGATAAAAGAAGAAGAGCAAAGCATTTAATTGTGAAATTCTACATGCATTTGTAGTAGGCATTGGTACTGATCACCTGGACCTTATCTTCTGAGAGGCATATGGTAAACCTTCACATCCCTGCCCCTTTGATGTCGAGTTTTAACCATATGACATGTTTTGGCCACTGAAATATGAGCATGGGGGTTGTGTCAATTATTTAATTACTTAAACTTTCTTCCTATTCTTCTGCAGAGGTAATCACAGAAGCATGTGTGTTACAAAACGATAGCTAGCTGGGAATGCAAAATGAACACATGAGGTCAAGTTGCTATGAAGAGTGACTGAAGAAACTGAAGTTGAATTGCTTGATCGAAAATTTGACTTTTGTTGTGTTACCATTGTGATGTTAAGATTGTTTATCACCAGAGCACAACTTACCCTATACTGACTGATTTATGTATATATGTATATATGCAAATATATTTATGTACATATAAATTCACACACACATATATATGCACAAACTTTGAAACAAAAGTAAATTTAGTAATTACAATAAAAAGACACAAAGTGAATGATACCAAAAATCTGCATGATAGTCCACAATATTTTTATGATTCCCATTGGTGTCAGTGGATATATCATACATACAGAGGGTGCCAAAAATATATACACATTTTAAGCATGTGTTTAAGATACATGTTATCTATGTATTACTTTCTGAAGTTGAATTGAAGTTACCATTACTGTTCAAGTGTATCTAGACATGGTATGCACATCAGTTTTATCTGCAATTGGTATATACCTTGGGGGAATGATTGATATTACTTCTGACAAGCTCTTTTACAATGTGCATATGTTATTTTGGCACCCCCAGTAGATCTGTGGTGTCTCTAAGCTTTCCATAAGCACTCACATTCTACTCTTATTAGGATTATCATATTTGTTTCAATTGCTGTATGACCCTCCAAAACTGGATTTTTCTTAAATCATACTTTATAGCTATTTAAAATAAGTTTTGATTGTTTGGGGAAATGATTTGATTGTGGAAAAGAATGGCAAAGGAAAGAGACAAGCAGGTCACAACTTTATAGGAGTTTTAGAGAGCATAGTTAATTTTAGAGAATATCTAATCGCTCTGGATGTCTGCACCATAAGTTGTAAGGAGGCCTGAAGTGGAAAGAAAAATTGTAGCAGAAAACATGTGTGGATAATTCTTTCCTGTGTTTCCCGACATCTATATATCACAACAAGAGATTATATTCCAGTAAATTCGACATTTCCATTAAAAATACAATCAGAGAAAAATACTGACCACCAGAAACATAAGATTCTCAGAGGGCTTAGCAAACTATATGCTACACTGCAGACAGACCTGCTAGTGTCCTTTGAATCAGTAACTTAAATCTCTCCCCTTATTTTTCCATCTCATTTTCAGTAGGTCACTCTCAAGTCAAAATTTAATTTTACGTGGTTGAAGTTGTAGAGCCAAAATGAAATTGCATGCTGTAGGGGGAAAAAATTTAACCTACTTTTAATAGCCCCTTTGAAAGATACTTTGAAGACATGACTTACTCTCATACTATGTTGACTATCTGAAGAATGAATTATTATATCCTTGTCAAATTTTAAATATCATGCTGTTAAAAATATTAGTCACACAGGGGGCTGCTTGACAGCACTGTCACAGAAAAGCTCTGGTCTATATGAAGAGGCAGAGTCTGCAACTTAATACTATGGTTCCATGAAGCTCTCTGTCTTCCTTGGGCAACGGCTGCAGGGTGGGTTTGGGGGCCGGAAACTGCTTCACGTTTCCTTGGAGCCTTGGCAGGATTCTGCCCACTGTATTCTGCTTGCTGTTCCAGCCAGCTGAGGGGGCCTTGGGCCTTTCTCCCCGCCGTCCTCTCCTAGCAGAGCTTTAGAGGAGTGTCTAAAAGGAATGAAAAAGCTATCATTTCAAGTGAGGAACATTTTTTTTTTTAATACATCCAAGAAATGTGAGTTGAGATCTGGACTAGAGCTTGTAAAGAAAACGATCCAAAGAATTTCTTTTAAAAGGCAGGTTTTTTTTTTTTAAAAAAACCTAAAAAATAAGATTAGAAGCTAGCTTGGATGAGCCCAACTGTGATTAAAAAAATAAACCTTTTATAGTTAAGTCAAGATTTTTTTCTCTTTTTTGTTCTCTGACTTTTCCTTGCAGGGAAAGGGGTAATCTTTACCTAATCAGAGCAAAGCAAGAATCACTGAGGCAGCGGAAGCATCATGTAGGTGAAGGTCAGGCCAATTTTCACCCAAGTAATGCTGTTTTATCACTCATCGAACAAAGATTGGGGCCTTCCTTTTCTTGATCCTTTTATGCTTCCCTATTACTTCAACAGATCTGAACAAACCAGGGATTCTTCATCCAAAAGTTCCATGTAGCTGCCTTTATTTCAAATCCTCCAAATTTCACATTTCTTTGTCATAGCAAGCAACTTAAGGATACAAAACCTACATGTTTAGGCAGTAGGATACAGTTAACTAAAAACAGAATTAACACAAAGCACAGTGAATGTTTTCATTGGGCCTGGGCTATTTATCCAGGGCCGATCTTCACGTCAGCCCTATTAATCCAGCCACTTTTTAGTTTCAACGGCTTCTTTTCTGCCTTCTGTGTATCTGCAAAACATGGACTCTGTTGGTGAAACACTGAGTTACAAATTGCATGATGTTTTGCTTGGCAGCTTGGGTAAGGGTCAGACTGAGAAGCCAAGACTATATAAAACAAATACTCATCCTAGCCATGAGTGGTTTCCAAAATAAACGTATTATGCAGTTGCGTCTGAACAACTGCTCCAGTTCTGAAATACTCCAGGTCTCGTTAGGCCAGGCTCGTTTGCTTTCATGAGCAGATTTGGAATTTTCAAAATGAGAGATAGTAAAACGAGGAAATGGGTAAAATGTCATTTTGCAAATATAAAGTTAGAATTAGTTTAACGATTGCAAAAAAACCCCACTATTTAAAACTATAGTATTTTGACTTAATAAGCTGCAGATGGCACTGCATCTTAGTCCTGACAGCTGTGACTCAGTTTCCACATATCTTAGTAACTCTAAATTATCCTTACTCACTTATCTTTGTCCCTATCGTTTACCTTTCTCTTTTTCTTTTCTCTCTCTTTTTTTTTTCTGACACAGAGTCTCACTTTGTCACCCTGAATAGAGTGCTGTGGTGTCATAACTCACTGCAGCCTCAAACTCTTGGGCTCAAGTGATCCTCCTGCCCCAGCCTCCCGAGTAGCTGGAACTACAGGCACCTGCCACAATGCCCGGCTAATTTTCTATTTTTAGTGGAGACAATGTCTCACTCTCACTCAGGCTGGTCTTGAACTCCTGAGCTCAAGCAATCCACCCTCCTCAGGCTCCCAAAGGGCTAGGATTACAGCTGTGAGCCACCAAGCCCAGGTTACTTTCTGTTTTTCATAGATCTTTCCTCTCTTATCTTTACTTGTTGATTTTACTGCTTCCTCTTTTTCCTCTCTTTCTTCCTCCAAGTTGGGAGATGGCTGCTTTCAGACTGAGGGATTCCTCTGGATACTTTTCCATTCTTCAAGTGGCTTGAATTTTTACAGGTAAAAATTATATAGCTTTATGTGTGTGCTGGTAATATTAATGTTGCGCATATCATAGTGATTTTTAAAGCCCTAGAGATCTGATTCCTAACTTGATCTGATCTCTGTTACTATGGTATGGAAGGAGAGGCACTATATAATTCAACGATGTTTTTATGCTTTGAACTAATGGTAAACATGTAAAAGACTCCCCCCCATTTTTTCTATTAATCTCTAGTAATAAATACCCGGTATTCTAATACACTGAAGAAGAAAGTGGGCATGCATAAAGCTGGAGCCAGGAAACAAAATACAGTGCCCTTGCTGAGAAGCTTTGTAGAATCCCCCAACTACTTCTGCTAATCCTTCCCACTCATACCCTTCATCACCACCTTGTCCTGTTCATTGGACCTGCCTGGCACTACTCACCAAGGCCCTGACCATCTACACTCCGTTATTTACAAAAGCCTCGTTACCAGCCTCCCTGCCTCCATCCGCCTCCCTCACCTCTTCCTATACCTGAAATAGATGAAGCGGCCATTATTATCTTTAAATTCATTTTTTGTCACTCTCCCAAGAACAGAAATCTCGTGTTTACTTATTTAAGAGTAAGGGTAGGAAGAACCAGCTCATGAATTATATAACCCTCCACAGCAAGAACAGGATCTTCTTTCTGTTGTCCACAGCTGTGTAAATGGTTTATCCTTTATTTTCATTCTTCAGGCCATCGTGACAGGGCATGTTCATCTCCGTGAAATGAAACAATGAATTGGGGCCACAAGGGTGAGGGTTGTGGGGGCGAAGAATAGTGCGCATGAAAGTCATAAAGGAGTAGAGAGGGGTGTTTATCCTCTAAGAAACAAACTTTTAAAGTCTTACCTGGGAATGTTCAGCACTGATAGAATCAACATAATATTACATTTAACTATAAACACTTGGTATTTATTCATCAGAAAATATCCAGAATGATTTGGTGGCATATTTTTAGCAAGTTGATTCACATTCCTCTCTGTCATGAAAGAAAAAGAATTTAAAATGCCACCACTTTTTTTCTTTATTTTGGAATATACTTTCTACCATTCATTTTAAATCAGTGAACTTTCACTCTGAATTTGCTTCCCATTCTCTAGGGTTCCGTTTACCTTCAAGTGGAAAAAGCTCAAATTCCATTTTGATTATTTTCATTATGGAAAAGAATTCAGTAGCTTTCAGTTTTACCACAAATTATGGCTAAAATTAAAATGCTTAATTGATAGCTTATTATTTGATGCACAGCAGTTTCCGGAAACCAGTAACGTACATTTCCCTGACTGGTACATCAAGCGACAGAACATTTTTTAATCTGCTTAGCTGATGTTTGCGTGCTCATTTAACCAGCCCTTGTGTGTTCTGTATAAGGGCTGTAGACATTTAATACAGTAAACGCCCTATGTCAGGTCTGCTGTTGTGGAGTTAATTCATTTCCCTCAGTAGAAGATCAGTTCATAATTACTTTAGAGCAGTCTGTACAGGCCATCTTCGCTGGCCATTAATTAAGCAATAAGACGTGACAGGCAATATACTTCTGGGCCATTTAACATATCTCTTGAGGGATTTTTAAAGCCAAAGGCTAAAGGTCAAGTGACTTTAACCATTTGAGAAGTTCACGGCCAGGAATTTTCAGTTACTACCAGGACATGTGAATATGAATTATTGAAACTAAGATAAACACAGGATTTTGTTAGTGAATAATTAGGAAATGAAGCCCAAAGTGATTTTTTTACATCAGTTGATGGGGTGCTATACATTATACTACAGCTCACCACGTATTACCCGATATAATTTTCTCCGCGGTCTAGTGAAGTAGCCACTATCCCTACACAGGTGAAACTCAGAGTTAGTTTGTTTGTTTTTAATAGTTATATATTCAAAAGTTTATTCAAAATTAAAACTTATGTAAATATTTAATTTTAAGCATATTTTGAAATAACACAATTTAAAAATATGACCATAAAGGTAAGATAGTGAAATGGAAAATAGCAAGATTGTTTACAATAATATTGTGGGGTTTTTTTAAATTAATTATTTATTTATTTATTTATTTTTTTGTAGAGACAGAGTCTCACTTTATCGCCCTGGGTAGAGTGCCGTGGCATCACACTGCTCACAGCAACCTCCAGCTCTTGGGCTTAAGCGATTATCTTGCCTCAGCCTCCCGAGTAGCTGGGACCACAGGCGCCCGCCACAGCGCCCGGCTATTTTTTTTGTTTGTTTGTTTTGCAGTTCGGCCGAGGCCAGGCTTGAACCCGCCACCTTCGGTATATGGGGCCGGCGCCCTACTCGCTGAGCCACAGGAGCCACCCCTTTTTTTTTTTTTTAATTTTTTTTTAATTAAATCATAGCTGCGTACATTAGTGCAATCAAGGGGTAAAATGTGCTGGTTTCATATACAATCTGAAATGTTTTCATCAAACTGTTTAGCATACACTTCATGGCATTTTCTTAGTTACTGTATGAAGACATTTGTATTCTGCATTTAGTAAGTTTCACCTGAACCCTTCTAAGATGCACTGTAGGTGTGGCCTCACCAATTACCCTCCCTCCTCCCCAACCCCGCCCCTTCCTTCTTTTCCCATATTCTTGTGCTGTAGTTGGGTTATAGCCTTCATATGAAACCTTAAAATTAGCTTCATAGTAGGGCTGAGTAAATTGGATACTTTTTCTTCCATTCTTTTTTTTTTTTTATAATTTTATGGAATCATAATTCTGTACATTGGTGCAACCATAGGGCACGATGTGCTTCATATACATTCAGAAATATTTTGATTGTATTACTGATAGCCTTCATGGCATTTTCTTGATCACTATATAAAGACATTGATACTCTACCTTTAATAAGTTTCACCAGTACCCTGCTAAGATGCACCGTAGGTGTGTTCCCACTAATTGCCCTCCCTCCACCTATCCTCCCCCCTCCCCTCCCCTCCCTTTCCCCT
>CAUYON010083862.1:0-57760 GCA_963573935.1 Arctocebus calabarensis | reverse complement strand
GCCCGGCCATTTTTTGGTTGCAGCCGTCATTGTTGTTTGGCGGGCCCAGGGTGGATTCGAACCCGCCAGCTCAGGTGTACATGGCTGGCGCCTTAGCCCGTTGAGCCACAGGCGCCGAGCCTATTGTCTGCATTTGTAAGGTAAAGTCCAAACTGTAGTTGAGTCCTTCACACAGGTGGTGTCCCACATACCCCTACATTGTACACCTACATTGTTAGGAGAGAGCTTAATGAATCCCCTCCCTCTGTGCCATAACTATTAATTTATATTTTTATCACTTAGTTAAAATGGTGTCTCTTGTCATATTTCTCCACTCGAAAGTTAATACGTAATTTTTGCTTATTTAGTAAACAATATTAGTTGCTGTTCTATGGAAAGATAGGCTTTCCCTTCTCTTCATTCATTCATTCCTTTAATGTATCAGAATAGAGCCCTAGGTTTCGTTTTACCTAGTGGGTTATAACCCTTTTATAGTGATTACTCAAATGTTCCAAATATGTTTAATGGTGGCTCCTTTAGCTTAGGTCCTTTGTTCCTTAGACATACCTCTATTATTCCTTGAGCACTTCCTTACTTTCCTAAACAAGATGATGTTCTGTTCTTTCTCTGGCCCAGCCCTGGAATTAGTCATTGTTGTAGTGAACAATGTGTTTCAGAAATCAAGATCTGTGCACTAGGTGTGTTGACTGTTCCAGGGTTATCATTGGTTCTAGGTATCTCAATGGTCAGAGGTAGGAAATAGGTTTTCCATACATACGCATACCCACACATACGTATATGTGTTAATTATCTATTTTTGTGTTATCAATTACTTCATAATTTAATGACTTAGATAATTAGAAATTATTATCTCTTATGGCTTATATGACCAGGAATTCAAACTGGGCAGTAGAGATAGCTTGTTTTTGCCTTCAAATTTCAGTCTTTAAGGCTGGAATTCTTTGGTGCTTATATCTTCACATGTGGGGCAGTCACTGCTGGCTGCCAGTTCAGGCACTGGGACCAGAACTTATCCACTGCCTGTCCATTTGACCTGAGCTTCCTCACAGACTGGTGGCTGAGGTCCCAGGTCAATCACAGTCACACAGACAGAAAGGGGGTGAATCTGTAACCTTTTAATGACCTATCCTTGGAAGTGACCTAGCATCACTTTTACCAGGTTCTTTTGGTTAAAAGCAAGTCACTAAGCCTGGCCCACATTCATGGGGAAGGGAGTGGATATGGGGAGTCATTGAAGAATGGCGCCGAAGGTGGTGGAGGATGGGCTGGAGGGGAAAGAGACTAGCAGGGAGACTGTTAGGAAGAACTTGTGAGGACCCAAGCAAAAGGAGGTGAACAACTTGAGCAAAGCAAAGTGGGGCCCAAGCAAAAGGAGGTAAACAACTCGAGCAAAGCAAAGTGGGGCCAACAAAGTGGGTACATTCTGGAAGCAGTATGTACCTCTCTTCCTTTTTGTGGTTATTGCCAAAGAGGCAGTGGCCAAAATGAAGTTCAATCCCTTTGTGACTTCTGACGGAGTAAGAACCACAAAAGACATTTCAATGCACCTTTCCACACTCTTAGGAAGATTATGTCTTCCCCTCTTTCTATTTCTTTAAGATGAGTCATTAGTTTTTGATGTGCTCTCTTTCTGTTTTTTGGATGTAGGCATTTAATGTGATAAATTTCCCTCTTAAGACTGCTTTTACAGCATTCCACAGGTTTTGGTAACTTGTAGCTTCATTGTTGTTATGTTCGAGAAATTTAACAATTTCCTCCTTTACCTCTTCCTTCATCCAACTCTCATTCAGGATAAGGTTGCTTAGTTTCTATACCTTTGTGTGGGGATGACAGTTCTTGTTGAAGTTTAGTTCTACCTTTATCGCCTTGTGGTGCGAGAAGATACAAACTATAATTTCAATTCTTTTAATTTTGTTGAGGTTTGATTTTTATCCTAAGATGTTGTTGATTTTGGAGTACGTACCATGGGCTGAGAAGAAAAATGTATATTCCTTAGCTTTTGGATGGTGTGTTCTGTATATGTCTATTAAGCCCATTTAAGTCCCTTGTACCTTTGCTTAGTTTCTGTTTAGAGGATCTGTCTAGTTCTGTCATAGAGTTAAATCCCCAGTATTATGGTGTTATGGGATATCATATAGCTCATACCAATCAAGGTCTGTTTTATAAATCTGGGGGCATTTAAGTTGGGTACATAAATATTTAGAAATGAAAAATCCTCTTGTTTTACTATTTCCCTGATCAATATAAAGTGACTTTTCCCTTCTTTCCAAAGAGCTGAGAAAGGAGTACGATGTTAGATCCAGGCCCATCTGAAAGCCTGATGAAGTTTAGGGACACTACAAAAGTTAGCAGATTTGGCAAAGTAGTCCAAGTTTACGGGAAGAAATATGTTATCTACATTGATGCCATCTCTACTAAAAATATAAAACTAGCCCAGTGTTGTGGCAGGTGCTTATAGTTCCAGCTACTTGGGAGGCTGAGGCAGGAGGATCAGCTTGAGCCCAAGAGTTTGAGGTAGCTGTGAGCTATGATGCCACAGCACTCAACTCAGAGTGAGACTTTGACTCAAAAAAAAAAAAAAAACAGAAAAAAAAGAGAGAGAATAGAAAAGGAAGAAAACTAGCTTTTCCTCAGGATCCCCAGAGTACTCTGCATATACCAGGAAGATGAATTCACACTGGCCCTGGCCCTTCACTAACTATTCTCTGAGCCCTGTGTCTAACTCATTTTTGCTGTCACTCAGAAAATGTTCAATAAATGTTGTGCTATAAGTTTATAGAAGGTTGGTGCCACTGCTTTGTCTCTAGGATATTTCAATTGACTTTTTTCCCCAAACTATTATTTTGAAAAAAATTTCAAACTTAAAAAGTTACAAGAATAGTGCAATGGAGGCAAGAGAATCGCCTAAACCCAGGAGTTGGAGGTTGCTGTGAGCTGTGTGATGCCACATCACTCTACCCAGGGCGATAAAGTGAGACTCTGTCTCTATCAAAAAAAAAAAGAATAGTGCAATGTACTCTTGGATACACTTCACCAAGAGCCACCAGTTGTCAACGTTTTGCCACATTTTCTTTTTCTTTTTCCCCCCCAAACTACGGGTCATTGAGTTAATTGTAGACATCACAGAGCTTTACTCATAAATATTCCAGCATGTATTTCCAAAGAAGAATATAATCATCAGAAAATTTTTTAACATTGATAAAATATTTTCTAGCATTGATAAAATATTTTCTAGCATGTAGTCTTAAATGCAATTTTAAAATGCTCCAATTATATCTTTTTGAACTGTTTGATGCAGGAGCTAATCTAGGACCATGCATTGAGTTAGTCATCACATCTCTGTCTTTTGGAATTCATGAAATGTTTATTTTTAAAGAGTCCAGGCCAAACCCATGTTGCAGAATGTCCCTCAGATGGAGAATTTTCTGATTGCTTTTACATTATTAGATGCAGAATAAGCATTTTTGGAAGGAAAACTGCATAGATGACAGTGTATCTTCAGTTTTCTCCATTACTGAAGTGCTCAGCTTGAGCGTTTGGTTAACTTGGTCAGTGGAAGGATTTTGCCATTATAAAGATAACTTTCCCTTTTGTAATTGTAAACTGAGGACATTGTGGGAATATCCTCTTCCTCAACAATTTCTAGGGTGGTGCCTGTGGCTCATCGAGTAGGGCGCTGGCCCCATATACCGAAGGTGGCAGGTTCCACTGAACTGCAAAACAGAAAAATAGCTGGACGTTGTGGAGGGCGCTTGTAGTCCCAGCTACTGGGCAGGCTGAGGCAAGAGAATCGCCTAAGCCCAGGAGTTGGAGGTTGCTGTGAGCTGTGTGACGCCACGTCACTCTACCAAGGGTGATAAAGTGAGACTCTGTCTCTACAAAAAAAAAAAAAAAAAATTTCTAGCACATTGCCTCAGTTTTAAAGACCTTTTCTTGGTGGTGGTTGTTGTTGTAGTTGTAGTTGTCATTGTTGTTTAGCAGGTTCAAACCCACTAGCTCCAGTACCCTAACCACTGAGCATAAGCTATAGGAACTGAGACTAAAGACTTTTTTTTTAGAGACAGAGTCTCACTTTATCACCCTCGGTAGAGTGCGGTGATGTCACAGCTCACAGCAACCTCCAAATCCTGGGCTTAAGCGATTCTCTTGCCTAAGCCTCCTGAGTAGTAGCTGGGACTACAGGCCCCAGCCATGATGCCCGGCTAAGGACTTTTTTTTTTTTTTTTTAAGAGACAGGGTATCCCATTGCAGCATCAGTGTTCAGTGGGGTAGGGCACCGGCCACATACACAGAGGCAGGAGGGTTCGAACCCAGCCAGGGCCACTAACCAACAATGACCACTGCAACAACAACAAAAAAACACCTGGGCATTGTGGTGGGCACCTGTAGTCCCAGCTACTCCAGAGGCTGAGGCAAAAGAATTGCTTAAAAGCCCAAGAGTTTGAGGTTGCTGTGAGCTGTGACGCCACAGCGCTCTACCAAGGGTGCCATAGTACGACTTTGTGTCAAAAAAAGAAAAAAAAAAAAAGAGACAGAGTCTCCCTGTGTCATCCTGGCTAGAGTACAGCACTGCAATTACAGGTCACTGCAACTTGGAACTCATAAAGCCAAACAATCTTCTTACCTTAATCTTCCAAGTTGCCGAGTAAGCCAATGTGCCCCACCAAAGACATACTTTAATAAGAATTACATTAATTCTGAAGAGTTCCACAATGCAATTAATCTCTGGATCAAATTCTTTTAGGCCAATTTATGATCAATTGTCTAATACACAGAATATCTTTCTATTTCCATTAGGATCAGTTCCTTTTTTTTTTTTTTTTTTTGAGACAGAGCCTCAAGCTGTCACCCTGGATAGAGTGCGGTGACATCACAGCTCACAGCAACCTCCAATTCCTGGGCTCAAGTGAGTCTTTTGCCTCCACCTCCCAAGAAGCTCAGACTGCAGGTGCCCGCCACAACGCCCGGCCGTTTTTTGGTTGCAGCCATCATTGTTGTTCGGCAGGCCGGGGCTGGATTCCAACCCGCCAGCGCAGGTGTACGTGGCTGGTGCCTTACCCTGTTGAGCCACAGGCGCTGAGCCAGGATCAGTTCTTTTTTGTGTGTAAATATTACTACTTTTTTTTGTTCACATAAATTTTAGTTATTATAGCTTCTGTCTTTGTAAGTTTTCTGGTAAATCTTATTTTCCGCTAGATTTAAATCATACAAATCTAAATCTTGCCATATAATGTTCCATCAGCAATATGCTTCATGAATTGCATAAAAGGTGAACAACCAATCCACAAGAAAATGAATGATACCCACTGGTTGCCATTCCACTTCTTCCCTGATACCTTGTTAGTTGCCCATCCACTTTATGAAGTGTGCAGGGTGAAATCAAAATGTCGTTTTGTTTTGATGTCAAAACAATTTGAAGCAGTGTGTTTTCCTAAACTGTTGCAGCTTTTTGGAAGATAATGTTGGCAGGTGGCTCCAGTAGGCACGTGGAGAAAATGTCCTATATCGTTAGTTTACTTCATAGATGAGCACAGACCACAAGCAAAGGACAGGTTAGCCCAGCGAACAGTTAGGTACTTCCACCCTGGCACAGTCTGATTCCAGCCCATTTCCTGGTATTTACTCAGTAGATCCAAATGGTCAGTGCGAAGTTTTTCCCAGAAGCCGAAAACTCACGAAAGGAGTTATTAATACCCACTTAATTACGGTAAAGTGCTTGAAGCTTGCGCTCACATGTTCTCGTTCTTTCTTAAGGATTATTGCATGAATAAAACGTAAATATTCTTTAAGTGACGGGGAATTGGTAGCTCGGGCTACTCGGCCCTGCGTAGTGGAAGGCGAGAGACTCGGCGTCCAGGGTAAGACCACAGCGCACCAACTCGGGTGCTCTCCCAGAGAAAACCTGCCAGGGGCGTGCAGCGCCCGCCGGCGGAAAGCACGTCCACGCCGGGCGTCCTGCGGCCACAAAGGCCTGATGTTCCAGGTGTTAGCCTGGAGCGCCGCCAGAGGCTGTGTGGCCGGTCAGTACAGCCCTCGGGAAGCTCCCGACTCACCGCCCGACTTCTCAGTATTCAAAAGAGTAATTGCAGTCACAGTAACGAATCCGTGCGGATGTCTCGGCCCTTTGCAGGTTCCCCTCCCGCGGCTGTTATTTGAGAAGCGCGCCGAAGCCCTGCCTTGGCCTAACCGTCCCTTCCCGCCCGCGTCCCCGTCTTCCTGGCCCCGCCCACCCCGCTTCTAGGCCCCAGACGCAGCCCCGCTCAGCGTTACGCAGCCGAGCGGGTGGGGCGGAGCCGGGGGCGGGGACTTCTGGCACATTCTGGCGCTGCTCTTGAGCCGGTAGGCTGGAAATACCGGCGAGGGAGCAGCTGCTGCAGCCGCAGCCGCAGCCGCAGCCCTTCCTTGTTCTCCGCCCGCACAGCCATGGCCAAGTGGGGCCAGGGAGACCCACGCTGCATCGTGGAGGAGCGGGAAGACGGCACCAACGTGAACAACTGGCACTGGTGCGACCGGGCGGGGATGCGCGGCTCGCGGGCCTTTTCCCTCCGGACGCCCTACGCAGGCTCGGCGCGGGGGCGGGCGGGGCTGCACAGGTGCGGGGACTTCGCGTCCCCTGGCCCGGCGGCTGGAGGGGGCTGGTCCATAGCCGTCCTGCGCACCTGCCCGGGCTCTGCGGCTGTCTAGGTTTCAGTTTCCCCTTTTGGAAGTTGGGCTGGGCCCCACGAAGGACCCTGGCATGCCCCCTCAACTTTAACAGTCTCTGTATGACCTTAGGGTCTTCTCTTTCCTCCCTCATCTTCAATCCTCTTCATGTTTCTGGGAGTTAAAAGGAAGCCAAGAGAGGATGTGTGGTGTGTGTGTGTTGGGGTCTGTGGTACGTAGTGCAATGAGCAGGAACTTTGCCCCTCTGTAAGTTAGAGCAAATAACGCGAGTTCCTCCACCCCGTCTGCAGTGGGGTGGAGTCGGGTCTGCGTCCCACTCTCCGGTAGGACTTCAAGGATGGATGCCCTCTGCCCTGCCCCTCTGACCTCCCGGGCTGTGGTACCTCCATGCTTTGGAGGTGATGCTGAGCGAGATTCTCAGGGCAGAGCAGATCCGCCAGCCTGGGAGGCGGGAGGCGGTAGGGGCGTGACTGGGCTGGACTGGAAGAGCCCTGGCCTGGGCCTCCGAGTTGCTGAGCTCTGGCTTCCTAGCCTTGGCACTATAGACATGCCACTGGCTGCTCTCACTTCTTTTCTTTTCCTTAAAATGGGCATATTAGGAAGATTGTGTGAGATTATGATGGAAACACTTGATAGCATCGTCATGATTCTAACGATTCATCCTCGTTTCAGTTATTACTACCTTTTTTTCCCCCGAGGTGTAGTGTCACTTTGTCACTCTAGGTGGAATGCTGTGGCGTCACAGCTCACAGCACCTCAGACTCTTGGGCTCAAGTGATTCTCTTGCCTCAGCCTCCCCAGTAGCTAGGACTACAAGCACCCCTCCCCCACACACACAGCTATTTTTTTCTTTCTTCTTTTTCTTCTTCTTCTTCTTCTTTTTTTTTTTTTTAAAGAGATGGGGTCTTGCTCTAACTCAGGCTGGTCCCTTTCTGCTTCCCAGAATGCTGGGATTACAGGCATGAGCCACCTCACCTAGCCACTACCTTTTCATATATAGCTCAAGCTATTTTATCCATTTCTAATGGGTGAGATTGCTAGACCCTTCTTCTGAGACTAAGCCAGTGTTTTTGAGACAAAGTACTATTCTACGTGGTGGAGAATATTGTTTTAAGGAACGGAGAGGAAAGGTTAGAAGATATTCGGTGGAAAGCAGGTTTGAGAGGCATGTTTGTAAGTTGGTGACAGGGCTCTTCAGGTTGATCTTGACAGGGCCATGCTCAGACCTCACCCTGGCATCCAGGCTGGCAGGTGAATATCAGCTGGGGCTTCCATTCATGATTATGCCCTTTCGTCCTGGCAGGACAGAGCGAGATGCCACTGCCTGGTCCAAAGGGAAGCTCCAGAAGCTCCTGGTGGGCATTGCTTTGGAGAACGAAGCAGGCCGCTGTGAGATCAGTGAACTGAAGCAGGTGGAAGGTGAGGCTTCCTGCAGCAGCCGCAAAGGAAAGCTGATTTTCTTCTATGAGTGGAACATCAGACTGGGCTGGAAAGGTAACAGGGGGCTGGGGTACCCCTGGGGCTGGAGGCAGCCTTGGGGCGGAGTCAATTCATTATACAGCTATTCAGCTAGTATTTTCAAAACTGCTGCTGTGGGCCTGGAGCTGACTGTCCCCTGAATTGGTGGTAGTAGCTCCTGATGCTCTGACCACACTTGGTGTTCTTTGATCTAAGAGAGGGTGGCACTCCTTCCCCGCACTCAGCTGTTTAGAGCTCATTGCTGTCAGCTGGGTCCTGTTCTGGTAGTCACTCGTGAGCACTGGAGTCTTTTGGAGTTGCTGCCTAGAGCGCTCTTTCTCCAGATGGCTGCCTGCCTCTTCCAGGTCTGTTGTGCCTCTCCATCCTGGAAATGTTGTGGACTCTCCTATATTGTCCCCCTTCCTTGTTTTTTTTCCCCCAAATCACTGATACTGGCTGTACACTAATGTGCTTGTTTAAGTGTTAACACTTACTGTCTATTCCCTCTCATCCCTCCATTTATCAGGGTGTAGAGATTAAAAAAAAAAAATAACATTGAGATATAATTCACATATCCCACAATTTACCCATTTTTGAATTGTATAATTCAGCGTTTTCCAGTATTGTTGCAAAGTTGTATAACCATCAGTCCAGGAAGAAATCCTGTACTCATTAGCAGCCCCTCCACATTTTCCTCTTTTGTAGGCACCTGGTAACCATCAAGCTACTTTCTAATTCTGAATTTGCCTCTGAATGTTACATATAGATGGAATCATACAGTATGTTTTGGTACTTAATTTCTTTTTATTGCTGATTAATATTTCACTGTATGGCTATACTACGTCTTTTCCATTTACTAGTTCATGGGCCTTTTGCTTCTGCTTTTTGGGTCTTGCGGCTAAATTCTCACGTGGTGCCTAGTTCCTGACTGGGCAGACAGTATATGCTCGGGAAATACCGTTTGAATTTCCAAGGCTGTGGAGACATAGAGAAAGGAAGAGTAGGAGAGGAGAGGTCTGGTTTTGGAGGGTTGTGCTGTGTTAAGGTTTGGATCTCAGCCCAGGAGTCAGCTCCTTCCTTGAAAGAGTTTGTTAGAGAATGGTTTAGTAAGCTGGTCTCATGTCTCTCCCCTAGTGGCTGCCTTGTTAGCATAAACCCAGCCGGAGCCCAGGGAGGTGTTCAGTGGTACCCCCAGGGACTGCCGCTGGCTGGACAGCCAGGGAACCTCATGCCCTGTGTCTGTTCTGTCTTCTTTGGTCCAAAGCAACAACCAGATCTTTTGTGAGATAAGACCCAGCTGCTGCCAGGTAGGCTGCCAGGCAGGGTTCATCTAGCATCAAGTTCCAGAGGTGGAGGTGGCAGCTCTAGTCCTGAAAGAAACGGAGCTGTGTAGAGACTACAAATAACTTCTGCAGGCTACAGCCTCCCTCCCCTTATTCTTTTCATGGTCTCAACTCATTGTCCTTTTCTGGTCTCCCAGCCCTCTTGTGACTTCTCCCTGGCAAGACTGACCTTTGTCTTGCTTTGGCTGGGTGGAGATAACTGTGGGACAGACAGAGAAACAGGTTATAAACCCCACACCTCCTTCAGGACTGCTGGGCTGCCCACCTTTGATGGGGACAGTGAGCAGAGTCCAGTAGTGGCACCTGGTGAAGGAGGGTGGACTGTCTTTGCAGGTAGTTTTATATAAAACCCATTGTTAGTTTTAAATTGAAGAACTCAATTTTGTTTGTTTTAGGTATCAGTAAAGAATCTGGTGTGAAGCACAAGGGATTGATTGAAATACCCAATCTTTCTGAAGAAAATGAAGTAGATGACACTGAGGTATCTAAAGGAGTTTTCTTTTTCTTTTCTGCCAATCAAGCTTCTGCAGACATCATGCATTTGAAGAAACATTAACCAGAAGGCATTATTCCTGTGTGGTAGTTCTGGTGAACTGTGGGGGGCGTGTTTGTGGAGGATTGCTTTACTGTGGGCTGCGTGATATGTGGAGCTGGCATAGTGGAGGACAAAGAGCAAGGCCCGTAACCCCCAAAGCCACCTTGTCTTTCAGGGATGTTACCAGGCTAAATGTGACAATGGGTGTACTGTAAAGTGCTTTGCAGCTTGCATGGCTCAATGAATATGATTTTGTTTCTTTCCCTACACCTTTGCTGTTTCCCTTTAATAGTAAAAATTCTCAGCCTTTAGCTGTGATCCTCCCTTGGTTATGTCTCAAGGGTTCTAACTACCTAGTTAGCTTTTGACTGGCTCTCTTAGTTCTCTTGGGAGATAGAGCCTCGTGTAGCTCCCATGCTTGGCTTGCAGTTAGCACCCTCTAAGCTGAAAGCCTGGTTCTGAGCGCAAGCTGTATTTTCCAAACCCAGAGAGTCTGACAAAAGGTCTTTGTGGGTTTGTGAATGTATTTAATGTGAAAGCTTCAAAGATAGAACTAAATCCTATTGAGCATGTTAAACCTTTTATTGAAGGTTATAAATGCCAGGAAGGTGGGGCTGTCTTAGACGTATCTTCAGATGTGTGGTTGCTATTCTCAGAGACTTAGGGTTCTGCTTCGATATATTCAGATCCATCAGCTGAGGCTCTTTCAGTAGCATGTGAAATTAGCTTTTAGATTCGATCCCTCAGTAGCATTACAAAACAGACTCCTTGGATTTGAACTGGGGCCTGGGATCAGGTCCAGCTCAACTGAATCATCTGGACACTAAATGATTTCAAATCAATAATGTCTTTTCCTTCTGAGACTAGCACAGAACCATCCCCTAATGCTTCCCTTGCCCACCTTTTTCTTCTCCACTCTCCTCCTCTCATCACCTTCTCTCTCTCCCCCTTTTATTCATTTGCTCCTGTTCCCAATTCTCCCTGCCAAAGCCCAAGGCCAAGTTGTTTGGGAACTTGATTTCTCTAATTACAGTGGCTTTAGGGTTCTAGACCAGCACTGTTCCATAAACATACATGTATAACAGAAGCCATATGTGCAACTTTAATTTTTTATAGTAGGCGTATTAGAAAACCGTTGTGGCAGGCGCCTATAGTCCCAGCTACTTGGGATGCTGAGGCAAGAGAATCGCCTAAGCCCAGGAGTTGGAGGTTGCTGTGAGCTGTGTGACGCCACGGCACTCTACCAAGGGCGATAAAGTGAGAGTCTGTCTCTACAAAAAAAAAAAAAAAAGTTAAAATCATTATGGTGGTACATGCGTATAGTTGCAGCTATTGGGGAGGCTGGGCAGCTATTATGGGAGGATTGCTTGGACCTAGGAGTTTGGGTCCAGCCTTGGAAACATGGTGAGATCCCTATCTCTCTTAGGGAAAAAAGTTAAAAGAAACAGGTGAAATTAATTTTAATATTATTTTATTTAACCCTGTATATAACAGCATGTAATATAAAAATTAATGAAGTATTTTACATTTTTTTTGTACTAAGTTTTTGGAGTCTAGTGTCTATTAATTTTACACTATAGCACATCTCAGTTCGGAACAGTCACATTTCAAATGCTTGGGTAGCCACATGTGACTAGTGCCTGCCGTGCTGGACAGCACATACCTAGACCCTGATAGAAGAAGTCATGGACCACCATCAGCAATATAATTCATACACATAAACACACTTTGTGTACAGATTATAAAGGGTTCACATTCTGTGAAGTCCATTCAAGATATGGCGACTAACCCCCCCCCAGGAACCCTGCATTACATTCTCTATGTGTGAAGAAACCTGTTAAGCTCTCGACATCTATTTTTCCTCCCATCACAGTTCTCTCATCCATATGGCCTAATGTCGTCAGAATACATCAAACTAGATTTTTCTTAGGTCTGTATTTTTCTGATTTGTAGGTGAACGTGAGTAAAAAGAAAGGAGATGGGGATATTCTGAAGGATCTTAATGAAAACTGCAGGCACCGCCAAGGTCAGGGAGGCCCTTGGAGATTACCTGAAGGCACTTAAGACGGGTAAAGAAGGCATCCCTTGTGAACCAGAGGGTCCCTTTTCTATTTAGCCAAGTTGTACTCTACATTGTGGTCTGGACTCTTAGATTAGGCTGATGTCTAAGGCTCCAGAAGCAACTCTTTATTCTTCAGAATAATTTGTAGCCTGGAAGTTTAGAGCTAGTCATGGGTCAGACCATAATTAGTTATTATCAGTATTGTACACAGTGTGAATCATTTTGCCTGCAGAACTGTTAATAGTAGTTTTTTCAAATGAAAATTATTTAATCAGTTATTTGTGTAATTACTTGTTTAATGTCTGTTTCCCTGCTAGACTATAAGCTCCATAAGGGCATGGAAGGTGTCTGTCTTGTTCTCCAGCATCTAGCACAATGCCTGGCACATAGTAGGTGCTTAATAAATCTTTGCTGAATGAATGAATGAATGAAAGTGACTTCAGGTATTATAGGTATAGTTGAGATTACCTAGATAATTGCTATACTGCATGGATGGGAGGTTATTGTCTTCTTCCTTATATTAGGGAAGTTATCAGCCAGGCACATAGCCAGCAGGGCCTGTATCTCTGCACCTCATGCTTGGATCCTGCTACCTGAATAACTAATCATGGACATAGATGGGCTGGGGTTGTCATTCTTCCCATGACTGCACATGTGGTTGGCTCACAGGTTTAAATACTGTGAGGACAAGCTTGGTGAGATGGCGGTGAAGCCATGAGAAAGTGTTTTGACAGGTGAGAGCCACAAAGCTACAAGTAACTACTATACAAAACATAGTTACTTGGAAAAGAACTTTTGCAAATTTTGCTGTTTTATCAAGAATGTGAGGCACTTGAACAAAAAAAAAATAAAAGGTATTTGTGGGATTCACGTTGATCATCAGTTTTATATGTTAAAAACATCAAATGGGCTTGGCGCCTATGGCTTAACGGGCTAAGGCACCAGCCACGTACACCTGAGCTGGTGGGTTCGAATCCAGCCCAGGCCCGCCAAACGACGACGGCTGCAGCCAAAAAATGGCCGGGCATTGTGGCGAGTGCCTGTAGTCTCAGCTACATGGGAGGTGGAGGCAGGAGACTCGCTTGAGCTCAGGAATTGGAGGTTGCTGTGAGCTGTGATGTCACAGCACTCTATCCAGGGTGACAGCTTGAGGCTCTGTCTCAAAAAAAAAAAAAATCGAATGGTCTTGACATTTTCAAAATGTTATTGGCATCCTTTTTATAAAAGTCTGTTAATACTTTTATTTTCTTATATGCTGGTTTTTTACCTTACTCTTTGTACTTAAAAGGAAAAAGTTATTAAAATCATCTCCAACATTTCTTTATAGAATTTACAAAGGGAATGATTTTACCAACAAAAGCTATGGCAACCCAAGAATTGACTGTTAAAAGGAAACTGATTGAGACTACTTCTCAGGTATGATATTTGCTGGGCAAAATTGTTAAGATGGAAGTTCAAAATAGCCTTTTGATGATGGAGAATGGTAAAGGATAGTGAGCTTTTAATCTTGCCATGTTAATCCCCCTTTGGATCTCTTGTGAGTCTTTTAAGAGCTACCATTTTGTTGTGGAAATGATAAAATGAGACTTTGCTTTTTATTGGAAGACAATGTATAAAACAGGCCTTTTTTGTGGGACAAATATTTGACACTGTCCTAAAGGCAGTGTTCTTAGGTAGGCAACAGATTACCAAAGCAGATGACTTCAAGGTCACGTACCACAATGGAAGAACCTTCTTTCCTGACTTAATGTATTGGAAGATTTTAGATCCTGTGCTTGGATTTGGGGAACAGGTGTTTGTAATTGACACCCTTTACCCCTAAGTGCAGTTGTCTTTCATCTGCTCATCTTTACATTCTTGGAGCCATTTACACATCCAACTAGCCTTAGGGGTGTTCAAGTCATAGCCTGGAAATGCAGCAGAGCTAAAGAGCTCGTAGGAATGAGCCATTTCTCAAGACTAGGATTGCTGTTACTAAAAAGGCTTTTCATGCTGCTTTCTGTGTGTCTCAAATGGGTAGTATGGAATTTGGAACATTTGGGGGTTTTATTGAGAAGACTGACTTTAAATCCAAGCATCTTTATCCCTTGGTATGCTAATTATCCTCTGGAACCCCTTCTCAAGGTTCAGGCCTCATCTCCAGTAGCACTGGGTGTAAGGATTCCCACTGTGGCTCTGCACATGATGGAATTGTTTGACACAACTGTGGAGCAGCTGTACAGTATCTTCACTGTAAAAGATGTAAGTACTTTCTGACACTGGTATCCTAAATGCCGACATTTGGGGAAAATATGCCACAGCCAGTTTTTGATTGAAGGTGTCTAGGATGGTATTGATGGGAACATCTGTGAGGATAGCTTCTGAATCTTTAGGGAGAAAAGATGGGCATTTTTTGGGACTGTGTCAGCATTTAGAGGATATGTTGGGATATATTATTTCCTCCCTCAGGGAAGAGAAAGCTTTTGTGTTTTATTTTCTGTAAGTAAAAGCTGTATTTAGGATTTTAAGAAAAACCTTAAGTCATAGTAATCGTTATATAAGGTTTAAAAAGTAGTAATGTGCTGGAATAACATGTCTCATTTTATATTTTGGTTAGTTGGTGCAAAAATTTTCTAAATCTCCTGCTGTATTAGAACTGAAAAAGGGAGGGAAATTCCAGATGTTTGATGGGAACATCACTGGTGAATATATGGAGTTGGTAAGTAACCTTAGGCCTAACGCAGTAAGCTGGCACTCTTCCTTTTGTTACTCCATCTTGTTATTACCACTAAAGTCAGCCTGTGTTGTCTTTCCTTGGCATCAGCATTTTACTGTGCTGCCGTCCTTGATGGTATTGCTACGATAATCTGGCAATAAGGACAGTCATCAATGTCTGTCTTCAGATGCATCTGAACTGGAAGGTGGGAGTATATGTTGTTCATTGATTCTAGTACTTCGGAATTTTAATAAAAGGATATGTTTTTGTGTTGTATTTTGGGAAATTCAAAAAGCTATTTTCAGTGGAATTTCTTTGCTTTCAGTTAACAAATAAAAAGATTGTCATGAAATGGAGATGTTGGAACTGGCCAGAAGGTACGTTATTTAGTGCCTTTGTGTATAAAGGTCCCAAAACACTAAAGCTGGGTTTTTCTTCCACTGTGAAAAGCAAGTGGTATTGTATGGGTAAATTTTCTTCTTCATCATGCAGTAATAAGGTCCCTATTTTTCCTCTAGAACACTATGCAACAGTTGTACTGAATTTTGTGCCTACTCTAGGGCAGACGGAATTACAGTTGGACTGTAAAGGAGTTCCTGTCTGTAAAGAAGAGAACATGAAATTCTGTTGGCAGAAGCAGCATTTTGAAGAAATAAAAGGTTTACTACAGCTGACCACCCTAAGTGGCTGAATTAGTTAGGTTTTGTAAGGGCATTACTTTTTGATAGCAGAAAAAGTATTATTTCTTCCCTATCCTTAAAAAAAAAAAGAAAACAGTCTCTTAATTTATTTTACATTGGATGAAATCCATGAACCTATTGAGAATTTAAAGCATAGTTGGACTCTACACTATAAAGAGATGCTGCATTAAGTGGCAAGTAACCTGAAATTAGGTATTAACCTCACCTTCATAGATGAGTAAGAAAATAGTTCGTCTGACTGCAGATAGTTGTTGCCCAGGCTAACGTATGTCTTAGAGCAAGCAAGCTTTTGGCTGTTAGTTTTAGTTCAAGACAAAAAATAAATGGCATGTTGTTACTGTTCTTTATTTTAGAGGTTTTAAGGTGTCTCTCTAGTAACAGTGGCATGTTACATTCAAAAGCATGTTGAAGTGAGGGTGTGTTGGCTGTATCACGTATGTTCCATGTCTCCCTGCTGTCTGTGGTTGGCCCTGTGGTGCTTTTGCACGTTGATGTGGAGAGGACTGAGAAGTCCGTGGGGATAAGTTACTGCCGTGAACTGCCACTAACACTTCTAATGCAATAGAATATGATGGGTAAGTGCTTCCCCCAATCATGGTTTTCTCATTACTTTCACCCGAGAAGACTGAAGCAACGTATGTAAACAAATGAAAAGTCATCACAATCAGTTTAATTAAGTGCACAGAATAGCAATCAGTCATGGCAATAAAAATAAAACAATTATTTTTACATCAAGTGTGCTTTATTTCCTCCACAGGTATTCTGTTAAATAAAGCACCATTTATATACTGCCAGGCCACAGCTAAAGAGGATTCTTTACAGAATCAAATTTCTTGTGGTTGTTCCGTATACAAGTAAACTTAATTTTGATAATAAGAACCACAGCGATCGAGGCAATCTGCCTCTATTATAAGGTACAAAACTGGCACAGAGGACACCATATTATACACAGTAAAAATGCTGTAAGTTTAAATTACATCATACAGGGCCAGGGAACCCTGTTCCTCCCAGACAGCCATATTAAATGAAAGCCACTACAGTGAACTCTTACATAAAACATCCATTATCTGATTGCCCTTTAGAAAGTATACTGAAGAAGCAAGTTTTTTATCTGGAGTTCTGCCTGACCAAGAATTAAGCCTATAAATCTATCTTGTCATTCAAGCAGAAAGCACTGGACAAACTGAAGCACAAAAACAAATAAGCAAAACTTATACAAACAGCATGGGAGTGGGGGGGGGACTTAAAAGTAGACATGCTACACCTAATGTCAAGAAGCAGCTTGGTTTCCTTTGCCAGATATCCTTGTGACCACATGGATTGTAGATTCAATGGTCCTACACAGGGTATCTAAAATGTCGTGTTGCTGCATATGACTAAAGATTCCTCTAGAATGGCCACAATTGAGTGATAGAGCAGCCTCAGGGTCCTGGGAAGCCAAAGCTTGACCATCACAGCTTCTCAAGTCAGCTAAGTCAGACAGAACCGCAGAGATAGAAGTAGAAGGGAACTCAGATTCTTCTTCAGCTAGGGTAGAATCCTTGGAACAGTGGAGGTCTTTAAATTCTTTACAGTCTTCAAATCTGCCATTGTTGGACTGTTCTTCTGCATGCTGTGACCTGATACTTGACATGTCTTCTGAAAACGAAGATGGAACTTCCATTCGGTATTCTTTAACAGAACTATTTTCAGGGGAAGGAAGATCTTGCTCAGTTCCTGGATCAATAATTGAGGAGTCTCTTGTCTCATTGTCTGAAGTGCTTGTTGGGGTCAGGACCTCCCTGGTTTCTGTTTTCGTGTCACTGATGCAACTGTCTACAGTGTGCTCCTCATCACTGCTAACCCGCCTTCTTTTGACAGGAGTTGCCCCTTCATCATCTGTGAAAACAAACATCAAAACTAAAACTTGTTAGAAGGGAGTCAAAGATTGTGGGAAATATTTTGTTTTTAAGCATTTACATTTAGAAGGTTCAGCTGAACATACAGCTGTTAGAAAGTCAGGTACACCATGTATATTCTTTACTTTCTCCCACAGTAAAGGTAACAAACAGTACTAGTCCATAAAGCTAACCTTTAGTTTTTCTTTCTTTGGCTTCTTGCTCTTGGAGTGAGTTTCTCTGTTGCAGACATGTCCTGCATTTGCTTAAAAGCTCTTGCAGAGTTGGAATTAGAGCTGGGTTTAATTGTTTAGGAGTGTGTACTGACAGGAGCAAAGCGAGTGCCCTCAGATCCTACAAAAACCCAGAAAGGAACATTTTAAATTCTAAAGCCAACATTTTGACACAGTTAAATGCAGATGTTTTCTTTCCCAGGAATTGCCTCTTTTCTCTGGCATTTTAAACCACAAAGCCAGTATTACTGTACATTTCATCAGTTCTAAGTCACTAATACCATTGTTTTATGCCTCAAGAAGTCAGATCAAAGACTGACATAGTGGTTTCGGAAAATGGAAAAGGACAAAAGAAAAAAAAAGTATCAAGAGATCTCTTGTATCTCATGATCGAAGAGGTCATTAGTATAGAAGTTAAGTTTCTCAAGCTAAATCCTGTTGGATATCACAAATAGTAAGGCCTTCCTTTTTCCTTGGTAATCTGGTGTGGCTTGTATAGTATCTTATTATTTGGGAGACTGCTGCTGAATAGTGTTCTAAGCACATATCCATGGTGGTGGTCCATCTCTGTGACATTGCTGCCAGGGGAGTCTCTGCACAAAGCAACTAACTCTGATTTTAAATACCTATATAAATCACTAGATGAATATGAGGGTTCAGTGATACTTCCAAAAAAAATACAGAGATAAAGAGAGTGTCTCTTAGTAGTCTTGTTCTTAGCTTTTAATGACGTTAGCTTCTATCCTCAAAGGTGACAGAAAATGTGTGCTACATACATATGAGACATCGTGAACACATTTTTTAAAATCTGGGCTTTTCATCGTATGCGACTTTTAGAGTTTGAATAGCAAGTGAAAGTTCTGGTAGTAAAATCAAGACAGCCAGCTAACGAGTTGATGGAAGGCAAATTCTGACATATGAGCCTACTTCTTTGCATAGCTCTTACCCCATTTAAAGAAGCACTTGCTTTGGAAATTTCAACTCGGTTGGTGAAATCAGACTGTAGGTTCTGATACTGATTTATCAAGTTTGTAATAAGAGTGCTGATCAGATTGGCACAGTTTGCTTCAGAAAACACTTGACTTTGAACCTGAAAAAAAGATTAGAAAAAAATTTCATTTAATGAAAATACAAGCATCAACTAATTAGAAGTGATACATTAAACTTACATACCTTTAGAAGGAAATGTGTCATGAATGTGTAGACAATGTTGTTGTTTAAAAAAGTTCTTTCATCCATTAGGATACATTTAATATATTCTGCGAAAACAGGATCTTCACATAAAAGCTTGATGCAATTTTTTGACATGGCAGACTACAGAGGAGAGAAGCGGCACTGGTTGGTGAGCACTGAAAAGACTGGGACTCACTGTGCACAACATACACTGGAAGTTACTTCCTATTCAGTTTATTAAAGGTAGTTACAACAAATACTCTTTTTTTAAAATTTTGTCCGTACATCTACATGTGTTCATTTGGTTTCTACTTTTGCCTTCACAAAATTAAAAAGGCTTAAAATTTAATAACAATGTTTAAGATAAGGATTAGAAACAAAAACCTTGTAATGAATGAAGATAATATATTCAGAAAAGATATCAGACAATTGCTGCAATGAAATATTGAGCAATAATAATAATGCAAAAAAAGTAACATTCGCATTGCCAGGTAAAAGTATGTATCATAGAATGCTTTGACTCTGAGGTTCAATATGGAGTCATCAGTTAACTTTTTTCCCCCAAAGTCTCAAAAAATAGACAAGTAATATTTATAAATAAAAATAGAAGATAACTTCAAAAATCAGATCATGCCAAATCTTATAGACAATAGAAAAAGAAGAAATACTTCAAAATCTTTCTACTTCATCTGGACATACCTGATATTAAAATTGGAAAAGAATATATTGTTATTAAATTACAAACATTTCACTTACAAATGAGGATGCAGTATCCTAAACAAGATATTAACAAGTTGAATTAAAAATTATTGTTCAAGTAATGTACTTTGGTCAAAATTAAATCCAATTTATGTGAGAATTAGTCACTGTTTTTTCTTTCCTTTCCCTCACCCCCTCCTCCTTCCTGTCTACTCTCTCTTAATCCCACCCCCCTACTGCGGCATTAATTGTCCTCATATCAAAGTTGAGTAATAGGATTCATGCTTCTCCATTCCTGTGATGCTTCACTAAGAATAATGTGTTCCACCTCCATCCATGTTAACAGAAATGCTGCAAAATCTCCATTTTTTTTTTAAATGACTGAATGGTATTCCATGGTATACACATACCACAGCTTGCCAATCCATTCCTGGGTTGAAGCGATTATACCAACTATTCTTTCAGTACATTACAATATTACTAATTTGGACTACATGGGTTAAACATTGAACAAAGTGAACAAACATGTTTTAAAAGAAATGCAGGTTTATTACCCCTCGTTGAAGGAGCTAACAAGGACTGGAAAGATAAGCCAACAGAGAAAGCGTGAGAATATTTTCAGGAGACCAATTAATGTATAATTTTAATAATTAAAAGATAAATTTTAATAATTAAAATTAATTTACTCTGGAAAAGGGCCTAAACTTTATAATCATTAGCAATAGTAATTTGATAAATACCCCCACCCCCAAACATTACAAAGGTAAATAACAAATTTGCTAATTCTCTCTCACAGATTAGTGGTCCCACTATGTGGAAATTTTACTAAAATTTGGTTTTCCTGTTTTCAAATAGTCATGGTGCTTATATACAAGTAAAATGTTTTTCAGCTGCTATTTATGTTTTAATCAGATCGTTTATATGAACAAAAAAGATCTTTTAAAAAACAGGACAGATTTTTGATATGTATACAGATATATATATTTAATCAGAGTAAGCAACTGTAGTGAGTAAATTGCTTAAAGTTACATAAGAAATTAGGAGACCAACAGGACCAGGACCCAGGTCTTGAGATCCTTAGCACTGGGAAAATCTGCCTAATTCTACCAGGCTCAGCCTCTGTAGGCTGCCTATGTTTCTTGCATGGGATGGCTGCCTCTATAGGGCTAGAAGCTTTGGAAGCCTTACATGGTTTGGTTTTAAGGGGTATTATCACAGGGATGGTGAGTTCTGTGAAAAGAAGCCAAAGGAGAAACAGATAATGTAATAGGGAAGCAACAGCTGGTAGCACTGAGCAAAGAAACTAAGTACTTAACTCAAACCAGGGATAAGGAAAAGAGCCATAGCAGCAGCAGATCTCCAATTTACTGAACAGACCACTCAACTCAGAAATCAAGTATAGTCATTTCCCGAGAGCCTACTAGGTTAAGCGTGAACTTAGTGTACACTAGCCTTTCAAAGATTTCTACTGTAGACAACAAAGTAACATTTCTTCAGGGAACAGATTACTCCGGGGCTTAAAGGGAGTGGAAATCATTTCTGCCTGGTCTAAGGAATTAACCCCAAATCTTAAGACTGATCAGGTTTCTCCACTCTTCCCAGTTCTCCCTTTATAATTTAATAAACATTGTTTTATGTGCCCACTTCAGTTTTGGAAACATCACAACTGTTGATGCTGACTTATGGAAACTCAAGTATAAACAGCTTATTTTACAAATCTACTGAAGTAAAAAACCTCAAAGGAAACTACATGCCCAATGTTTAATATTATTTTAATCATATTTTTACCTATCAAGATTCTAAAACATTCCCAATTTTCAGCTGGTCTTCAACCCACTGTTCCTAAAACCACTGACCACTTGGTCAGATGAGATCAAAGACCAAATCCTCTATAATTGATTTTCTTTACCTGAGTTTGGCATAGCTCAGTCCAAAGTTTGGGGAACAGTGCAAGATGAAGTGGCAAACCTTCATAGGCAACTAGGACACCTAATATTTGAAAAGAAATCAAAGTAGGTTATAGTTACAAATTACTCTATTGAGATACTATACTCTGCAGGTTCAATATTACAGCTATTTCTAATCTTAACTATACATATTTTCTATGTTTTAAAGAAGTGAGTAAAGGGGACGAAATCAATGTTTTAATCAGTGAAATAATTTAGAATATGATACTGTGAATTTTTTTACATCCTGCACCTTATTCACAAAAGGATCTGAGGCTTAAACCCCCTTAAACCAATTCTTTTTTGAGTATTACAATTTTATATGGGAAGATTAAAAGTTACTCCAGATCTTTCTTAGATTAAGATACTACTATGCATATTAATATAATTTTCATGGACCAGCTATACTAAGGAAGGGGAAAGGAGAGAGGTCAAAATAAGATGTGGAAGATTAGAAAACACTGTTCTTTTGTTTCACCTTATTTCTCCAAAGTTAGGGAAAATCATCTCTGTGGTAATTTAGTCAATGTTGTCATAAATCTACCCATTTCCAGTCTTCTCCCCATCACATTTGGCAATATGCCAGAGAGTCCTACTTAGAACCTCTCTGATTTTAACCTCACCTCTCCTCAACTATTCCAGATGTCAGACATGTGTCTAAGAAACTTTTTCTCTACCCTCTGCCATCCTACCTTTTGAGGTACAGAAAGGGCAATACCACAGTCCTAAATTTAACAACTCCACATCCTCCCACCCCCAGGAAAAAAAAAATCATGGAAGAGAAGAGTTATGACACAAGCTGCTCTCCTCCAGCTGAGAAAAAAATTATGAGGCCTAGAATTGGCAAACCCTTCTGTAAGAGCCATATACTATTTTGGGCTTTGTGGCCACATGTCTGTTGCAACTCTGCATGAAAGCAACACAGGCAGCACTAAATGAAGCGCTACCTTCCAGTAAAGCTTTATTTATAAATACTGAGGTCTAAACCTCAATTTTCATGTGTCACTCAATACTATTTTATTTATAGTTTTTTTTTTTTTTTAAATATGAAACCTATTAGCCAGCAGGCAATTACTGGTTATATAAAAACAGGCAACAGGAAGAGTTACAGTTTGCCAATCTCTGGGTTAGACCCAGGATCTGAGAAAATCTTATATAGGCAATTCATATCAGCCACTCAACCTCCCAAGGATATGTAGGATCCTTTTCACAGGTAAGCCTCTTTATTTTTTGGTGAAGATTAATTCCTTGTGAGGACTCAAGCAAATACTACCACTTGTCCCCTTTATCCTAACCTAATCTGATAGGGGTTGGCAGCATTTACCCATCATATAACAAAACATATAAGCAAACACGGACATGTCATCAAATCTGTGGGTACAGGGAAGAGAATGCCTATGTACTATTTTCTTCACACCTATCTATCACCTGTACTATTGTTTACTTAATACTTAGATTTACTTAGGCCTCTACTACATGAATATTACCTTAGGCAATATAACATCTAGGAATTCACCAATATAACATCTAGGAATTCACCAATTTGATGTACTAGTTTGTAATATAGTAAGAGCAATGCATACTTACTAATGTAATAATTATTTTCCCTGGACTATCTTATACGGTACACTATGGAAAACACCGTGCCATCTATGGTGAGCTAAAGACATCTTTCACCATCCTACCTGTTCCCTTTCAGATCCACACCTCCCTTGGAAAGAAAGTCATCCCTTTACAGAGTTTTCATTTCTTTCTAGCATCTTCATAAACCACTGAGGATGAGGAGCCCTTTGTTCTGTGACTCAAGTTAGAGGCCAACAATCTTACACTACACACATTCCTCCTCCTGCACTTCCTTTGGGGGAATCTCACTGGGTGCAAAGCACATGCAGACAGAATCAAAAAAGTTCTCAGGCACACATCTAAGCTTTGTCTCTGTAAACAAGATGGGCATGTCTAAAATATGCTGGCTTCTGCAATGCTCATCTTCATTCTGTCACTTTGAGTTATCTTCAACAAGATTCATACCCTGCCCCAACCCTACCCAGGAAAGAACTAATTGTACAAATAAAAAACTGCTTCATATATATCCTTCCCTTAATAATATTTTATACATGCTGTAGATATTGCTAGAATATTAAAAAAATCATTTCAAGGGTGGCGCCTGTGGCTTAAAGGAGTAGGGCACTGGCCCCATATACCAGAGGTGCCAGGTTTAAACCGGGCCCTGGCCAAAAAACTGCCAAAAAAAAAAAAAAAAAAAAAAATCATTTCAAATTATATTTCCATGGATTGCTATAAGGATAAATTATTGGTTTCTCCTATCTGAATTGTGTTATGACTAGTTTTCTACATGAGTCTTTAATCCCATCCAAGCCACTAGATCAGTGGTTCTCAAACTTCCTAATGCTATGACCCTTTAAAATACAGTTCCTCATGTTGTGGTGACCCCCAACCATAACGTTATTTTCATGCACCTGTACTTGTATGGAGTGTATGTGATGGGTGACCCCTGCAAAAGGGTCGTTTGACCCCCAAAGTGGTCACAACCCACAGGTTGAGAATTGCTGCACTAGGTGAAAGCCCAAGACTAATGCTGTACTGTACAAGTGAATCGTCATAACATCTTAACCTAAGAATATTATACATTTAATTTGCTAATTCCTCTTGTTCTGACACCTACTAAGCAATCTACTAGTGCTGATGCGGCTTCCAATAAGTTATTGAAAAAAATCTGATGGCTCTGAATATTGAGATCCCTGCACCAGTTCTTCTTTATAAATTAGCAAAGTGGTAACTAACTTTCAGATTTTTTTTTTTTTTGAGACAGAGTCATCACTTTGTTGCTGTGGCATCATCATAGCTCACAACAACTTCAATCTCTTAGGCTCAAGAGATCCTCCCAAAGCTTGGCTAGTGTTTCTATTTTTAGCAGAGACTAACTCTTGCTCAGGCCTTCTCCAACTCCTGAGCTCATGCAATCCACTTGGTGTGGCCTTCCACAGTGCATGAGCCACTGAGTCCAGACAATAAATATGTTTTTTTTTAATGTGATTACTATATATCAGCCTAATGCAATACTTTTGGGGGGCTGGTAAAAGCTGGCTTCCAATCTGCACTGGATGTCTGGCACTAGTCTGAAAAATATTCACCTTGGGAAGGCTTTTAGGACGTTAACCAGTTACTTCCTCAGTCTATACTACTTTGATATCACAAAGAGATGAAGCATGAATCACAGCTACATGTTCTATAATTTAAATTTTTACGTTTACTTTTGCCAATTACACTAAATCTAAAATTTTTTACAGATTTTGGGTTTTCTAGGCATATCATGTTACTTGCAAAATAGCAATTTATTTTCATTTATTAATGCATTCATAATAACACACACACACACATATATTTTTTTGAGACAGAGTCTCACTTTGTCAGGCTGGTAGAGTACTATGGCATTATGACTCTCAGCAACCTCAAACTCTTGGGCTCAAGTGATCCTCTTGCCTCAGCCTCCCACGTAGCTGAGACTACACGTGCAAGACACAATGCCTGGCTATTTTGTTTGTTTTACTCTCTTTTGAGACAGAGTCTCACGATGTCACCCTTGGTAGAGTGCCATGGCATCATAACTCACAGTAAACTCAAACTCCTGGGCTTAAGTGATTCTCTTGCCTTAGTCTCCCAGTAGCTGGGACTATAGGCGCCTGCCACAATGCCCAGCTATTAGTTGTTGTTGTTGCAGTTATCATTGTTGTTTAGCAGGCCCAGGCTGGGTTGGAACCCACTAGCCTTGGTGTACATGGCCAGCACCCTTACCCAAAGAGCTACGGTGCCACCCAATGCCTGGCTATTTTTAAGAGATGGGGTCTTGCTCTTGCTCAGGCTGATCTTCAACTCCTAAGCTCAGATAATCCACATGCCTCTGCCTCCCAGAGTGCTAGGATTATAGGTGTGAGCCATTGTGTCTGGCCCATTAACAATATTTTTTAGAAATGTTAAATAATGAAGGAGATAAAGAGATTCTTGTTTTGTTCCTGAAAATGAAAATATTTAATTAAAACAGTGATGAAATCTAGAGATTTATTTAGTTTGAGCATCCCAATGTTGATTTTGGATGTGAAGTATGGTATCTTTTAAAAAAAGCATATGATTATAAAGTTTTTAGTACCATTTTTCTCCATTAATTTTTTTCCCAATTATAGAACCACTGCATGATCATTACAAATAATTTAAACCTTACAGATACATTTAAAATACAAAATAAAAGCATCCCATAATTTCATCCTTATTCAGTTTAGAGTATAATCCACTATTTTTTTTTCTGTGCATGTACTAAATGTGATTTTTTTCCTTCCTTATACGAGTTTGGTTATATCTACATACTGTTAACTAAAGTTTTTCATGTAGCTCAAGGAACATTCTTATCTTGTTTTAAGGTCTGTATATGTGATCTATGATTTTCTTCCTTTTAGTTTTTTCTTTTTGAGACAGAGTCTCACTCTGTTGCCCAGGCCAGAGTGCCATGGTGTCACCACAGCTCACAGCAACCTCAAATTCTTGGACTTAAGTAATCCTCCTGCCTCAAACTCCCAAGTAGCTGGGGCTATAGGTGCCTGCTGTGACAATGGCTGGGCTAATTCTTCTACGTTTAGAAGAGACAGGTCTCGCTCTTGTTCAGGTTGGTCTCAAACTCCTGAGCTCAAGGGATCCTCCCACCTCAGCTTCCCAGAGTGCTATGGACATGAGCCATTGCGCCCAGCTAAAACTCAATTTTTAAATATTAAAATACTGTGGTTTCAGACACATTGCGATTTTGGATGTAGTTGGTGGCTTTCCTAACCTTCCCTGAATTCTCTCCTCCTGTCTTCTCTAACCCCATCCCTAGCCATTCTCACTTCAACAGCATTCTAAATCTCCCTTAATTATTTAGTATCTATGTAACTCTGCTGTCCTCTGCAATCTTAATTTACAATTGTTCTACGCAACAATAGTTGTCTTATAGATACTAGTTTAAATTTGCACATGAACTTTGTTGACACCCTGTGTATATTTCCTAAGAAATCTTAAAATCTGCTTGGGTATCCATATAAAAATTGTAAGAAAGACTTTTATCAAAACTAGAAATGACTTACAATCCAATATAGGTCTCGAGACAATCTCATCTCTGGTCACAATACTTTAATATTCTGGCCCTTTGATTTAACTTCAAAGTTCATAAAATTAAGGATATAACCAATTTAAATTTTCTACTTCTTGTTCAAATTAAAACCCTCTATCAATTCCTGTGTCCATTAATGTGGACTTTGTTTTCTCAAGCCCTTTTTCGAGGTGCATCTCCTTATAAAACATCATTTCAGCGAGAAGAGGGAGTTAATTTGAAACTTTGGGACATACTCTCTCCATTTATATGAGGAAGAAAGCATTGTTTCTAGGTCTTCAACTTCATATCTAAGACAATGTCTAATTTTCTATAATAAGACAAACAAAAAAGAGATCTTTTCTTGCTTCATTTGTGAAGGTACTGGTTTATATTTAGTGCTGCCCTATTAATCGATTACATTTGGCTATTTAAATTTATTTTAAAATTAAACACAACAAACATTCAGTCACATTTCAAGTTCTCTAGACTCAGAGACAGCTAGTGACTACCATGTTGTGGATGGTGCTGCAGTTAAAGGGTATTTCCTCCCTGTAGAAAGTTCTAAGTAATAGTGCTAATACTACATACACAGAACTAAACACTGTGAGGCAGCACTGACAGTGGTTCATAGTTGTAAGAGTGATATGAGTATAAAACATTAAGAAAGCTGATTCAGCTGATGTGACAAGCTAGGTGAGCATCCTTTTCCCTCCCCAACCCCTGCTCCCCCACCATGTTTAATTTCCCTGGAAGTGTGCATTTATGTTGACAAAGGAAGATCACCCAAGAAAGAGTAGAACATACACTGTTTGGTTAAAGCTGTCCAAGTAGCTAGAATAGTTCCTCACATAACTTTTAGTATAAATCATATAAATACAAATTACCAAGAACTTTTAAAAAGATTAGCATCTTGTAAGTCCCCTTCCTTATATGGAAGTAAAGCTGTACTACTAGAACTCCTGGATATTTTCTTATACCCAAACTGTTACTGCTAGGTTTTGGCCTTTTCCCAAGTGCCATGACCCAGATGCATAATTCTGAAACAGCCAATTTGATCATATCCTCTTCCCCCACATCTTGGCATTTCAGCTACACACATATATAACAAGTGGAAGGAACAACCCTTCAAATCTGAAGATGGTCTAATCACTTACCAATAAGATTTCTGAAGAATTATCCCTGACAGCTGTTACCACTTCATGAAATCTAAGGTAGGGTCACATCTTTTGCTCTACCCCTACCTAAAATGGATCAAAATCTTTTCCATGGGAAGAAGAGGGTTATGATTGAGAAGGAGCACAAGAGGGACTTTTAGGGTATAGTAATATTCTATTTCCTGATCTTGGTGGTGGTTCCATTGAGTATTTCACTTCTCAACCCTCTAAAACAAAACTACAAACACTGGAGAGGATTCTGGGTGGGCCATCCCTAATGAAGTCATGAAGGAGAACATCGGCCTAAACTCGGAGATCCTGAGATAGGGGACATCTAGAGAGGCTACATGTCTTGCAAAGACTTGTTAGCTAGAGGAAAGTCACCCAAAGACTCTGGGTGACTCTGCTAGTTCCTTAACAGCTCTCAGGCACATTCTTATAAAGGCAATATTACTGTCAAGATATTTGAATTTTTACTTTCTCACATAATTCACTGGTTTTGTTTTCTATTCTCATATTCTCCCTTTTCAAATTTCTGTTCTTCTCACTGATCTATTTCATGAGACTTACCTCCTAATTACTCACATATGCACCTCTGCTTCACACTGGCAAGCCCACTCAGTTTGCTCTTGGGAAAGCCAGCTCCAAAGCACAGCTGGCACTATAGATCTCATCTTACCCTCAAGATCAGGGCTGGGGAAGTCCATCTCTAAGTCTTCCTCCCTAAGCAGAGCAGTTTTTTTTTATTGTTGTTTTGATTTTTGTTTTCAAATTCTGCTGGGAAAATGGTGGAGGACTTGGGCTTCTATGTACAAAAGTGATCAATCAGCCCTACTCCACACTCCTTTATAGGCCAGCTGAAACTCTGGGCAGTACTATTCAATGGAAACCAGTAAGTTGGTGTTTTCTTAATAAAAATTAAAATGTTCCCAAGAATACTAATTAATATTTTTAAACATTCACTTTAGAAAAAGAAAAAAGGATTTTCTCATATTTTTTCTCCCCTTCCTGAATGGCTAGGGGCTTAAAATCATTCAGTGGAATTTACTGCTCATCTTTTATACTTACTCAGCTTAACTAATGTTTCAGTAAATTTTTCACAGTTGATTGCAACTCGGCATAATAGATGGATGAATTGATGATAAGAAAAGAAGTAGTCTAGCAGCATACGATCATAAACGTCATCTTTGCCCTGAAGGTTAAAGATGATAAAATGGTTGCACTTAAATTGTATAATAAAGAGCATATTTTGTGCAAATGTCATACTAAAAGCTGATTAAATATTTAAATTCTAAAAGAACCTAGTTTTAAAATTCAAATTTCTAGTAATGTTAAGATCTTATTTTCAGTGTGCAAATGCTATAAATTAAAATTACCCATTATTTCTATATACTTTAATAAAGTAAAATTACTGTAGGATTTTAAAATTTGACACTTTAGCTCTACAGACATATCAAGAAGAATGAGTTAAGTGAGATTTTTGAAATAGATTTCAAATTATTTCTGTAATGGTTAATAGAATGTTAATTATTTTTAATATTTTATCTTGTAAGACCTTTTCAGGATACTTAAGATCACAGATGGTGGGCAAGGCAGAGTATGAATGACATATGGGTGAAGAAAGATAAAGGGGCAAACTGTTTTTAAAAAGTGTTGAAACTAAGATAAATTATCCTGTGTCAGTGTACCTTGTCTCATAATTTATAACTGACATTTTAGAGTAAGTGTTAGAAGACAGGAACCAGACTAAAAATGATGATAAAATCTATCCATCGATGGTACTATGCTTAGTTCAAGGGTATCTAATTTAAGGGCAAAAAAGAAAGTCATTAATTATATGGCCAAATTTAAAAACAGTAAGTACCTAACTTGACTTTTCAGATTTAGATAAATGACCCAGTTATAATTTAGCCTGACAAATATTAAGGCTTACTATTAAGGTAATTTTTGAGGGGAAAAAAACTTACTACTTATGCTTATTGTTGATTTTGCAAATATTAACCAACATTTCGGAGCACTAAAAGGATAAAGTCCAAATGAGTCTAATCCACAAATGGTCACTTATGTCTAATCTACTCGTAACTGCCAGGGGTGAAATTTCAAATTACTCTGTACTACAGAAACATGATTTTCCTGGCATCCCAACATACCTTACTGGTTTCCACCATTGTGGGCAAGAGGCACATATTGAGTTCAGGGCGCGGAGGCCGAATATTGCTTTTCCCTCCTATTAGCTTGATATTTTCTCGACAAGGGAAATAAGGTCCAAGAGACACTAAGATATTAAAAGTGTACAATAAGAATAAATGGAAAAAGTAAATCTCCACGCTTCAGTGTGCAGAACCATTAAATGAGATCCATATTCAAGTATTGTGCTAGATGAATACGTACTTGGTATATTGCTGTGATGGTAAGTACAATGGTTGTGCTGTAGAAAGGGAACGAGAGTATGAAGAAAATCATGGGGACTCAAAAGTACAAGTTCTTTGAGGACATCTGAAAATAAAAACAATTCGGGTATTAAAAAACTGGAGTTGTATCTACCTACTACTATCAAATTTACAAATCCTATTAACTCGTTGCCTCATGACAATCAAATTAATTAGTCTAAAACTTTTTGCTCCTGACGCTGGTAGAAGTTCTGTCTGATCCTCAATCAAAGCTGGATCAACAGTTATTAACTGCAACAGGGCCATCATTTGGAAACGGAAGTTTACAACACTATTTCTAAGTATTTTATTTAACCAAGGGATGCTGCACAGGGAAGTACAGTAAAAGAAATATTTAATACACATAGATTATGTGTCTTCATAAAATTAACCACAAGAGCTTAGAAGGAAATCTAAGGTTCAGAATTCTTTGGATATGAAGGGTAATCCTTAATCTGCTTCTAATGTTTATGATGTTGGCTGGACTGATTCTTATCCTCTAATCACAAAGGAGGAAAGCTCATGATGATGGGCTATTTCTGGTGATCAGATGTGATGGCTATACATCTCTCCCCTCTCTGGAGAAGTATAATAAAATGAATAATTATTCAGTAATTATACAGAATAATATCAAGACTGACTACTTGTACATGACAGCCAGAGTTATCTATGCTTTATGACAGTGGTTCTCGACCTTCTTAATATTGCAACCTTTTAATACAGTCCCTCATGTTGTGGTTGGGGGGTCACCACAACATGTATTAACTACATTAAAGGGTCGTGGCATTAGGAAGGTTGAGAACCACTCCTTTATGAGAAAGTGTGAACAATTATGGTTATAAGCTCAGGACTTTAAGGCAGCAAAAAAATTCACTATAACCTTATAATAGGAGTCTCTTCTAACAGCCACAGATTATCATTTTATTACAAATACATAATCAATAAAAAAATATTCAGACCCTACGAACAGGTATTGAGAAGTATATTCAGGCAAAAGAACCACAGTGAAATAAATCCTACTCCATCAATGCTGGTTCTACCTTACAAATACTTAAGTGATTCTACCTTGGTTATACAGGCATACAGGATAAGAGGATTACAGAACTACAGAAACCTATACATAACTTAAGGTCAAAGTTATGGTCAATGGTCATAACTATATATATTAAGTGAGTAATTATCAGCAGGTTAACAAATAGAACTTGATTTTCTCAGGACCTGAGAGCCAAAGTAAGTTACACACAAAAAGTCTAAATGTTTTCCAAGCACTACAGCCCTAATCAGCACCTCTTATAAAACTAAAAAACAAAAATAAACAAAAAAACTAACAAAAAATGTTTTTCCATTAAGTGTATTTTCAAGTAACTTACCTATACAGGCATTTCTAAGTTCTGGAGGACTATAGGAATTAAGAAGAGTTAACAGTTTATGCGCAAATTCAATTCGCTCCTGCCACTGGATTAATGCTTGTTTCACATCTGCAAATATAAAACCATACATAAATATACCACTTGAAATCAAATTTTCTCAAAATCTTTTCCTGCTGTAAACTAGAGAATGATAATGCTAAGAAATTAAAATTAATTACATAAATATTTTTGGTAAAAGCTAAATCTTTTTTTTTTTTTTTTTTGAGACCGAGCCTCAAGCCGTCACCCTGGATAGAGTGCTGTGGCATCACAGCTCACAGCAACCTCCAATTCCTGGGCTCAAGCGAGTCTCCTGCCTCCGCCTCCCAAGTAGCTGGGACTACAGGCGCCGGCTACAACGCCTGACCATTTTTTTTTGGTTGCAGCCACCATTGTTGTTTGGCAGGCCCAGGCTGGATTTGAACCTGCCAGCTCAGGTGTACATGGCTGGCACCCTAGCCCCTTGAGCCACAGGCGCCGAGCCAATAGGTATCTCTATTTTCATGAGATACCTACTAATGTTAAACATGCTAGGTTTCTTAAAGTATATATTTCAGTGATAAACAAGTTCCACTTTCTAAGAATGTTTATGAAGTGCAGAGTTCTTAGAGGGACATATATTAATTTCTCTTGAAACAAATTATCTAATGAAGTTTCCAGCTAGAGAACCTTCAGAGAATACCCAATTTGTTACTGTGTCTGGCAACATTTGCCAATCTCTGAAATCTTAACACTTACGGCATGTATGTCTATTTTTCAGGCAGGCAAAATATATTAAAAAATTCCAATATTATATCAGGAAGTCATTACAAACATTTGCTGATGGTTAGCTAGTCTTGGCACCATCTTCTGTGCATAAACTAGAGATAAAGACAATTTCTTTGGGGCATGTGATTTAAACCTTATCTCTCTTTAATAAAACAAAACAAAAATAAGAAGTAGAAATGACCAAACCTTTTCTTTGAAGATATGGGCGTGTAGACTTCAAAACTGAAAGGAATATTGACAGAAGTTCTACTAAATCTCCAGTCACATGGCAAGCTGTAGCTTCATGATACATCATGTGCAAAGTGTTGAAAGACTACAAGTGATTAAAAAAAAAATTAAAAACTCAATTTCATTTTTACTTCTGAGCCACAAAATGGTAGGGCTCATCCTTTATACACATGATTTCAGACTCAAACTGTATGTGGGTGTGTACATGCGCAAAGCAAATATACGTTTTCCATCCAAAGTCAAATTCTCCCCCTTCTCCTTTCAACAGTCCTCACCTTCAGAGCTTTGCTTGTGCTGTGTATATATATCCTAGTCTGAAGAAATAATTTGTTTAATCACCCCTCACCTGCTCTAAGACTGTAAGCCTTAGAAATAACAAGGCAGCAGGAAACAAGAAGATAGGGAGTAACAGGCAACTGCTTTAACTAACTTTTCATGACCTCTGTAGAAAGGGAATAGTGAAATGGCTGCCAGCCAAAGGCAAAACAATAAGCCTAAAAGAGGTAAAAGAGCTCCATAAGGTAGGAATTCAATTCCTTTCATTGTATTGGCTTGTTAAATCTTAATTCCTTTAACCGTATTAGGTTAATTAAGCCCCTGTTTTTTTCTATTTCATTTTACAATTAAGCATTCTTCTAATCCTCGAGTTCACCTCATCTATGCCCTATTCCCAGTTGATAGGCCAAAATTCTTAGCTTAGAATCTGTGGCAGTACAGAAACTGAACAATGTACCTGAATGGCATTTACAACCTTGTTAACTGTGAGGACAGGAACTGTGTATGTCTTGTTCACTGCTATATTCCTAGTGCCTAGCACAGTGCCTGGCACAAAGCAGACATTCAAACATCTGTTGAATGAAATCTCACTACTTTTTACATACCTTTTTTGGGTTGGTTTTTAGTCAAACAGAAATATTTGGCATTCCTCAAATATAACCAATACTTTCTTGCCTTAACGCTTATGAAGTTATTTATTTAAATGTTCTTCCACTTACTTTTCCAAGTCCAAATTCTTTTTTTTGTTTAATTGAGACAGAGCCTCAAGCTGTCCCCCTGGATAGAGTGCAATGGCTTCACAGCTCACAGCAAACTCCAATTCGTGGGCTCAAGCGAGTCTCCTGCCTCCGCCTCCCAAGTAGCTGGGACTACAGGCGCCCGCCACAACGCCTGGCCGTTTTTTGGTTGCGAACCTGCCAGCTCAGGTATACGTGGCTGGCGCCTTAGCCCACTGAGCCACAGGCGCCGAGCCCCAAGTCCAAATTCTTCAAAGAGCAGAGTATGTTTCCAAAGTTCTGTGCCTATTCCATAGTATCATCAACACATTAAGTGCCAAGTGATTTGTATTTAACTCATGCTGGTTTTGAGCCCAGGGCCTCAAGAGGCAGGGCAAACTTCTGCAATTGGTTAGTGAAAATTTTAACTTGTTGATATTCTTACTGTTACAATCAATATCAACAGTTTAATTCTAAAAATGTTGATTAAATGAACAGAATAATTTTTCTATTTGTCTCCTTTTAAATTACATTTAAACTAGACAAATCAGAAGAAACACTTTATCCTTGTGAAATATTCTTTAAGTTTTCACTTTACTTTTTATAGTACTAATTTCCAAGTTTTTATACTACATTTTTATGGATATATGTTCTAGGACTGTTTTATTTTTGAAGTTTTTATTTCATTTCATAATAAATTACTGTGGCCCCAATGAAAAAAATTTTTTCCTAGTGTGGCACTCAATGTGTTAACTGAAAAAACTATCTTACCTTTTTTACTCTTTTGGTAATCTTGGAATGTATTCTTTTGTCTTATTTCCATTATTAGAATAAAGGGTATGATGAACCTCTGGTGGCTTTAAAGTTATCTGACACTTGTAGATGTTAAACAATTATGAGAAGAATGAATGGCTGATTTTAACCACTTTTAACATTCTCTGGCTTCCTCTGATGATGCTAATCTCAGTTTCTGTGGTCTGTCAAGCAAGTGGGCTCTTGGGAAATTATGTTTACCCTTGATTAAACCACATGAAATTCACTTCCTTACATATGAAATGACTAAAATTAGTCTATTTCTAATGGTTGTTTCTAAATATAAAATGAAGAGAAAGCTATGGAATTACTACGGAAAAAGAAACAGCACCCTGAAAATTATAACCTAATTATTCTTGGAATATAAATCCTCACTTACTAAGTAATCTATATAATTAAAATTCCGACACCTATAAAACAGTCTACCATAAACTCTAATGGACATAAGACAAGAAGTTTTGGTGAGAACATTAAAATGAAATAAATCTACAGTAAAATGTAATAAAATATTTACCTCAGTCATCAAGATCAACCCTCGATTAAATACAACCAGAAGTCTGTCTTCATCAGATTCCAATAGTATTCTGAAGGCACTAAAGGGATACACAAAGTCCAGTTTGAGAACTCTCCATCAGAATAGAAAACTTAGGTTATGAAAAAATAAACATAAGCAAAACTGTCGCCCAGGGTGGATTGCAATATGGGTATCATAGCTCACTGGAACCTCTAATTCCTGGGCTCAAGTGATCTTCCTGCCTCAGTCCCCTAAGTAGCTGAGACCATAGGCCAACATCACACTTAGCTAATTTTTTTACATTTTTTCCTTAGAGAGGTCTTACTATGTTGTTCAGACTGATCTTAAACTCCTGGGGGCCAGTGGTCCTCCTGCTTTGGCTTCTCAAAGTGCTGGGATTACATGTGTGAGCCACCATGCCCGACCAGTTATTTTTCTTTTAATGTCAAAAGGATGCTCCCCATCCCCTCACTTCAAAACTGAAACAAAACACCAGAAAACATCTTTTTACCTTATTAAAGTAGTCCAGCAGGAGCGGCCATCTAAGCAACGTAAGTAACAACTTATTGTTGTTTTCTTAAACTGTTTAATATCTTCTAATTCTTCTCTCATGTCTGGCCTCTGAGCTATAAACAGCTGCATCAGGTTAAATAGTTCTTCCACTGCCTAAAAAGGCAAATAATTGATATGATGATCTTTTAACGCTAGAGCATTTTAGAACATCTGCTTCTCATTTCTAAATGTTATGCTCATAAGTCAACTCAAAATTATACAAGTAAGTTAGATTACACTATTATTCACAGTCATAAACTTAGTAATGAATTCTATTTTAAAAGATTAATGTTATACACTAAAAAAACCTACAAATCTTAAAATATAAGTTTAGATTAAAAACTGTAAGTAGTAGTCAAAGCTCTAGTTCCATAATACCAAATGTGGATGAAATCATTATTTTGTCACAAAGATTTTAAATGCCTAAATTATACTTGAATTAGTATTTTTTTCTGAGGCAATCCTTTGTGCCAACATTAGACCTTTTAAAGATGATATTCAAGGTCCTGATGGATGAAATATGGGAAATAGCATCTTAGTAATCATTTGTTATGATTTTACAGACATTTGCTTATGTGTGTGTTAGGAAAGGTTTGCTCTTATAACACACACTTGTAGATGAATTGAAACCTCCAGCTTCATAATATTTCATAATGAAAATTGACATAATTATCATTTTTATAAAAATTTCCAACAAGCTGTAAAATAAAGGACCTTACATTTCAGCAATGTCATGGACAAGACACAACATAGGGGATATGCATTCTAATTTACCTTGTATTCATCAAAGACTTACTTAACTCTGGACATCATAATGAGAACTACTTCAAACATTAATCACGTGAATATGATACAGATAAATTCAATGAAGCTTAATATATACTGTTATGACTCCTTTGAAATCAAAGTTTGCACTTTTACAGCCTTGATTTTGAATTTCTTGATACTTAATACATTCATTTTCTTTACTACGTTTTAGGCATTCCAATTTTTACCTGATTTGACATCAAGTTATTCTTTCTGGGTGAGAGATTCTAAATAACTCATCACACCACATACAGAGGAGAGTTTAATCTATAAAAGATGGTCTATCTATAGGACAGTTTATAACAGAGTAAGAGGCAACAGTGAAAAGTAAAAAGAGGCTGGGTATGGTGGCTCATGCCTTTAATCCCAGCCCTCTGGGAGGCTGAAGTGGGAGGACAGCTTGAGGGCAGGAGTTCAAGACCAGCCTGAGCAATACAGAGAGATCCTATCTCTAAAAAAATAAAAAAGTTAATTAACTGAGTGTTGTGGCATACGCCTATAATCTGTAATCCTAGCTGCTTAAAACGGTGAGGTGGGAAGATCACTTGGGCCCAGAAGTACAAGGTAACAGTGAGCTATAAGTTGCGCCATTGCACTCTAGCCTGGGCAAGAGTGAGACATTGTCTCTGAAAAAATAAATAAGAAAAGTAATATACAGGATTGATAGCTTTACACAGAGTGGAAAAAAATTTAATATGAAACCTACAAGTGGTCAGCAGAGAAAAGGGGATTTAGATACTGCATATACTAGTTAACATGACAGATTTCTTAACCATTTCATTTTCTTGGATAGAGCTTGAGAAACAATACTAGGGAATACTATTAGTTAAAAAAAGGATTATCTAGCTCACAGCTTAGCACAGCATGTAGATCTTCATAACGAGTACCTCGTTTTTAAAAAGTAAAGTACTCATGTCCCTAAAACTGTATCACAAAATTGAGATTCTTTGTTAGGCATGTACAAAAGATACATTTATAAAACCATAAATTAAAATAGTAAGTTCTATTAGAGATAAAATTCTACCTTTAATCTAAGAATACTTATCCATTTTATAACAATATAGCATTTTATATGTGTCTTCAAGAAACTAAACATACATTATGTGCTTAAATAGACTATTCTTCCATATTTTGTGATCACTTCCCACAAGGAAAAAAAAACAGGTATTTTGCATTAATTTGAGGACACAAATATAAGAGGATCAATTTTACTCACTCCAGGGTATTGGCTGGCATGTGGTGTAAGATTCTTAAAGGCCCACTGGATGTTCTGGTGAGAAGCCAGTTGTCGTGTGAATGCAGGAGACTGCTCACAGCAGAGCCTCAGAATGCCATAGTAGGCAGGCAGCATCCCACGGTTAAAAAGCACCACATCCTGATCATCATGGTCAGCAAGGATGTAATTGAAGGCAATGTTCTTGGTTACCACTGGGTTCTGAATAATAAGGCGGATATTCTCTGGACAGTCAGCACACACATTGTACCAAAATGAAAGCAAAGCCTGTTTATTGTGATTTGTAGCTATTGCTGGCTCAGAAAGTTTAGGCTGGAAAAGGTTCCACAAATCCATGAAATATGTGGAAAACATCAGCTTCTCAGTTTTGGAAATTAAACAGTAAGTCATAAAGCTAAAATAGGGCACTAGCTTTGTAGTGCCATGAACAGCAGCATCAACATAAAGTTTGGCTCTTGAGAGCAAACCAAGGAGCACGTTGTAGACCTGATGTAGGACTACTGTTGTGTCTGGACTGAGTGGAAGGTCACGGGTTGGGATGTGCAAAGACCTTGTTGACCGGAACATCTGGCGGAAGGAATTGCTTGGTATAAGGGACACCAGAAGATAAGCTGCAGCTATAAAATGTAAAACAAAACTGTCAGATCCTTATAATATATAAAATAGACTGAAGAGCAGTCATTAAACACAAAGCCACTCTTCTCTTTAATAACTAAAATAAATAAAAATTATGGGACACGAACATTTCTTTCAATATCTTTCTGCTTTACCCTTGACTCTAATAGAAAAGTCCCAAGGGGCAACAGAAACAGACTCCCTCCATTCTGCCATTGTTATTATTTAAGTGGCAATAGTAAGTGCCATTAGCAGAAACAGTTTTTTAACCTCTTTTGTTTAGTACTCCCGAGATGTAGAATTTTCTCACTTACTTTATCATTTATTTATTCTCAGGAAGTAGTATGATTTAACAGAGGAAACACAACATTTGAAGCCAGAAGACAAACCAAGAGGTACCTGACATAGTCTATCCATTTAATATTTTATGGCCTTAGTTTTCTTCTTACTTAAAAAACAATGGTACATTATTTTGTAGTAATTTATAATTGGTAAAATACACTTAATTTCTAAAGATAGAATGGGATCTTATATATAAGTCCTTGGTATTATACTAAGATTATATATACAGTAACTATAGAACATTAACTTTGGAAAATCTTTAAAAGTCTTCTAAGGCTAAACTTATACCCAAACAATGAACCCTCCTTCAACATACCTGAAAACTGTTATTATGCCTATCTGAGAGGTAATGACATATTAGTTGAGTCCACATGTAAAAGCAGTTACTATGAGTGAAGCATTGAGCTAGGCACTTTTAAAATATCTCATTTAATCCTCACAATGATCCTTGTTACAACAAGGATCCAACATCACAATGATGTGATCCAACATCACAATGATGTTACATTGAAAAATCTGAATCTTAGAGAAGCAGAGACCAAGTTCACAAAGATATAAAGAGGTGGAGACTAGATTGGCCCTTCAGAAATGTGATGAAGATGAAGATAATGATAAAGCAGTAACAGTAATAACTATAATAATAATTGCTAACATTTACTGAATGTATTTATATGACATCATAACTTTATGTTGGTAGGCACTGATTCTCTTATCACCACTTTATTTCAAGCTTAGTGACAGTAAGACTACAGTGACATAGCTTGTGACAAAACTGAAATACAAATACAGATCGTCAAAATCATGGACTAGTGTTCCTAGCAACAACATGCACTATAGAACCTCAAGACACTCTAATGCTGGAGTTTGGGTTCCTTTCAATACACACATTGGTTCTGGCCCCCACTCATTTATGTAAAATTTTATATTTTCTACCATGTTGTCAAAGCAAATAAAGTTATTGTTTCTAAAATTGTAGTTTATTTTTACAAATTTATTTTCAAATTAAACTTTATTTGTGCATGATACCCCAATTTCTATGTATTTCTTTTTCTATATACTAATTTGACTTTTTAAAAGCTCCGTTTGGTATGTGTTTCAAATGTAAAAATTTGACATGTAGGTATGATCCTCATCAGTTTTTTATAGAAGTGCAACCGAGAAAAGCAATTTATGATTTAAAAAAGTCATTCAGTTCAAGTTCCATACTTTCACCTCATTTGAGTACACAAAGTGGCTGAAAAAAACTCCACTGAAAAAATATGGATCTACCATCTAGATTCTACAATCAACATTTTGCTTTGCTTTGTCATATACTGAATTATTTTATTTATTTATTTATTTTTGAGATAGAGCCTCATGCTGTCACCCTGGGTAGAGTGCTGTGACATCACAGCTCACAGCAACCTCCAATTCCTGGGCTCAAGAGAATTTCCTGCCTCTGCCTCCCAAGTAGCTGGAACCACAGGCGCCTGCTACAACGCCCGGCCATTTTTTGGTTGCAGCCATCATTGTTGTTTGGCGGGCCCGGGCTGGATTCGAACCCGCCAGCTTAGGTGTACGTGGCTGGCGCCTTAGCCCGTTGAGCCACAGGCACTGAGCCCTGAATTATTTCTTTATGGTATAAAGCTACTTGTTTTTTGAGGGAGAATCTCACTCTGTTACCCTAGATAGGGTGCAGTGGCATAATCTTAGCTCCCTGTAACCTCGAACTCCTGGGGTTCAAGTGATTCTCCTGCCTCAGCCTCCTGAGTATGTGGGACTACAGGCACGTGCTACCATGTCCAGCTAATTTTGGTAGAGAATGACTCTTGTTCTTGCTCAGGCTGGTCTTAAACTCCAGACCTCAAGGGATTCTCCTGCCTCATCCTCCAAGAGTGCTAGGATTGTAGGTGTGTAGCTGTACCTGGCCTAAAAGCTACTTGCTTTTATTTTATTTTTTTGAGACAGAGCCTCAAGCCCCCTGGGATAGAGTGCTGTGGCATTACAGCTCACAGCAACCTCCAATTCTTGGGCTCAAGTGAGTCTCCTGCCTCCGCCTCCCAAGTAGCTGGGACTACGGGCGCCCACCACAACACCGGCCATTTTTTGGTTGCAGCCGTCATTGTTGTTTGGTGGGCCCCGGCTGGATTCGAACCCGCCAGCTCAGGTGTGCGTGGCTAGCGCCTTAGCCCGTTGAGCCATAGGCGCTGAGCCGCTACTTGCTTTTAAATAAAAAATTCCGCTAGAGAAAATCAAAACTTTCCAATTATGTTTACTTTTAAAAACAGGTAGCCTATCCTCCCAAATTAACCTTTCTATCTTGTTAAAAACTGCATTACTATAACTTACCAAGAGTTGTTGGGTCTAGTTTTACACTATAGAAAACTCAGAACAAATCTATTTCCATTTCTATATAGTAACTCTTCAACTATTTTAAGATATATGTCTCCATTGTTATTTTCTCCATATCAAACATTCTCAGTCATTCCTTAACATTATTTTGTTATATTTATAAGTATCTCTATGTAGCTTTTATACATTTTACTTGAAATCTTATTTTAAGTATCACTAATTCTATTCAGATATTTGGGCCCTTTTTTCAAGGTATCAACATCAGAATACTTTACACAGTCTTCACTATTGTAATTTTAATATGATGCATTATGATAATGCTTTCTCACTGAACAATTAAAAATTTTTCACAATTATAAATAATGCTGTTTGCCATCCACATATTGGATAACTTACTTATACTAGAATCCCTAAAATAGTATTACTGAGTTAAAAAGAGCATAACATTTTCAAGGATCTTGGTACCTACTGTCTTTTGTAAAAGTAGTATTAATATACAATGTTACTGGAAGGTATAAGAATGCCATTTCCTCAGTACTGACATCAATCCTACAATGTTAACAGCTGGCTTAAACAAACATTTTTTGGTGTCCAGCATAAGTTTCTTTATTGTTTTGTTCTGGGGGGGGAGGTCAATACATTAATGAGAATTAGCATACACACTGGCTCTAACCAATATCCCATTAATGTGGGATTAACTAAATAAAGTTGGAGCAAAAAGAAGCCCATGACCAATCTACAGATCTCTTCCACTGAAAGATGATTCTCTCAAATAAACTTTTTATTGTGGAATAGGTAAAATAGACAATTCCCATATATACCCTACCCAATTACCCCCATTGTTAACATCTATACAGATCACTATGAAAGTTTTGAGACAGAAGATGTTATGGTCTGTTATTTCACTTCTGAGAAACACAGTTTTCTTTCTCATTCATCCATCCAAGTTTCAACATGCTCAGTTTATCGGTGTTGCTGAAGGGTTTCATTTGTTTCTGTTTATGAAGACACTTTTCTTGATTTCTGTGTATCTCAAAACTTTCATAATGATCCATGTATTTACACTATGGTATATAAACCAACACCAAAATGTTGCAATTAACTAAACTCCACACTTTAGATTTCATTAGATTTGTAGTTATGTCATTTTTTTACTGTTCCAGGATCCAATTACAATTGGTTGTCACATCTCCTTTAAGTTCCTAAGACTTTTCTTGTTTTGGGTTTTTTTTTTTTTTTTTTTGAGATACAGAGTCTACCTTTGTCAAACTGGGTTGAGTGCTGTGGCATTATCATAGCTCACAGCAACCTCTAACTCCCAATTGGACTTAAGCGTCCTCTTGCCTCAGCTTTCTAAGTAGTAGGGACTACAGGTGTGTTTCACCATGGCACGCTAGCTTTCCTATTTTAGTAGAGATGGGATCTCGCTCTTGCTTAGGCTGGTTTTGAACTCCTGAGCTCAGGTAATCCACCTGCCTCGGCCTCCCAGAGAGCTAGGATTATAGGCATAGGCTATTGCACCCGGCCTGCTTTTGATACTCTTTACATTTTTGAGGAATACTAGTTAGGTATTTTACAGAATGTTTCTCAAACTGAGTTTGTTTGATGTACTGTATATCATGGACTCAGGTTATGAGTTTTTAAGAGGAAGATCAGAGAGATGAAGTATCTTTCACATTATAGCAAATCAAGGGTACACACTATTAACCCGACTTAAATCAGTGATGTTAACCTTGACAGACATCTATCAAGTTTCTGCATTGTTCTACTCTTTGGAAGGAAGTCATTAAGCTCATACTTGAGGAATAAGGAGTTTAGCTCCATCTCCTGAATGGGGGGGCTGTGTGGTATACATAAATTATTTGCAATTCTCTTTTATGGGAGATTTGGTTCTTCTCCATTTATTTATTCATTCAATCATTTATTTATATTAGTATGGACTCATGGCCATTTATTTTATACTCTGGGTTATAAGTGCTATGTTATTTGTTATTCAAATTATTCTAACTTGGACAACTGGGAGTTCTTTTAGGTTAACGCTATGTCCCTTTGACATATCCTTCATCATTTTGTTTTTTGAGTATATATATACTGGAAATATAATAAGCTCCAGATTTATCTTGGATAGTCTTTGCCCCAGCCCCCTAAATCAGCTATTTCTCCAAGGATCTGTGAATCCTTTTATTGGAGAATGGTGTTCAGAACCCCACACCTAGGTACATAGATATGTTTGTTGTTATTGGAGTATCACTGATTCTAGGCCCTCTCTCAGTGAACTGCTAGAAAATGCTTTTAATAATTAAAGAAATTTCAGAAATTAACTACTTTTCATTTATTAAACTATCAAAAGTGAACATATTCTACAAATAATTTTCTTTTTGTGAAATATCTTTTTAATATTTGCCCATCTGTCTTTTAAAATCTTTGTTTATTCTTTACTGGCTTATATACAAAAACAAAGGTGTTTATCATTTAACTCCCATATAATTTATGTCACTATTATCTCCCAGCTTATTTTATGTCTTTATTACTATTTTTTTTAACCTTCTCAAGAGTTACTTTTAACAAAGGATTTTGTGAGTCTTTACTTCCTTCAATCATTCTGATAATGCCTTGTCACTCTATCAAGCAAGGAAACAAAAATGATAAGAGTGATGATATTACCTAGGAAATAACATGGTTTCCTAGTCTTTAAAAATAAATAAATAAATAAAACAAAAAAGGAAAATCGAAAAAAGTTGGGTTCTTGTTCTGTCACCCAAGCTAGAGTGTAGTGGTACAATCAGCTCACTGCAGCCTCAAACTCCTGGGCTCAAGCAATCCTGCCTTAGTCTCACAAGTAGCTGGGGCTACAGGTGCAAGCCACCATGCCTGACTGATGACCTGTTTTTTTAAAAAAAAAAAACAACAAAAACATTGTAGATATTTATAAAACACTGTCTTAGTTTTCTAAATACTAATATAACTTTGGCCTTTAAAAACGTCTCTATGAGTTTTGCATATATAAAAATGGGCATATCATACTTGTCTAAAAATAAAGCAGAACTTTGAAAAATAAATGGTTTGTTAAATTCTGAATATTTGACTTACAAGTCCTGACTCTAGGATAATTGTGAGCCAAAAGAAACCGCTCGACCCAGTTTTCCATATTCTGTAGGACCCAGCTGTGTGCCAGTTTATTTCGGGGTGTCTGTACTGCCAACCAATCCAGACACTGAGAAGGATTGTATTCAATCACCTACGAATAAAAAGACAAGAACAGAACATAAGGCAAACTGAATGAGCAGTTACTTTTATACTTATTATTATTTTTTTTGTGGTAGAGATAGAGTCTCACTTTATTGCCCTCAGCAGAGGGCTGTGGAGTCACACAGCTCACAGCAACCTCCAGCTCTTGGGCTTAGGCGATTCTCTTGCCTCAGCCTCCCAAGTAGCTGGGACTACAGGCGCCCATCACAGCGCCCAGCTATTTTTTGATGCAGTTTGGCCGAAGCCGGGTTTGAACCCACTACTCTCGGTATATGGGGCCGGCGCCCTACTTGTTGACCCACAGGCATCACCCTATACTTACTTTTTTGTATATGTAATTTTGTATATGCAATTTTGTATACACTTAGAGCTAAAGTAGTTTCTCAAAAACTAGAGCTTAAAGACGTTTTGCCCATGTATTTCTCCCTTTTTTAAAGGTACTTACTTTTATCAACAGGAAATGAAGAAAATTTGTCATTATTTTATAAAATAAATTAAAAATAACCAAGTATTATAAAAGAAGACAAATATGAAAACTCAATGAGCTTTTGGTCTTGCTGACTTTGTAAATTTTAATACCATTTAAAAGTACTTTGAGTTCTCTCAACATTTTTCACTTACTGAACATACTCCATGCTCAGGTATTTTACTAAGTGAGAATGTAAAATAGCTCATTGTACTGCCCTGGACAGTTTTTTCATGGGAAAAGGAAATCCTCACAACACCCTATAGCAGGGGTTGGAAACTATGGCCTATAGGTCAAATTCTGTGGCAGCCCATTTTTGTTGTTTCATTGGAACACAGCCACAACCACTCATTTACTGTCTATATAAGCTAAAATAGCAGAAGTGCTTAGTTTCAACGAAGCCTGAAATGTCTGCTATTGGACCTTTAGAGAAAACATTTTCTCACCCCTGGTCTTGAGCTTTTCCAGAGTTCACCAAGGAGAAGTTTTGTGACCTCAGCAGTAACTCTGGAGGAAAGGAAGTAGTTGGTGTTTCCTCTACATTTCTGTCAACTGCTGAAAATATGTGGTTTGTATTTCTAGGGCTTACAGTTGCTTTATGGAATCATTTCTCAGAGTAAGGAAATGAGAACTATGGATTGGCTAAAGTTGTTTATATGACTCTACGACAGCATCTTTAAAATGTCTGGGAGACAAGCTAAGAATTCTTTTTTCCCCAAATCTTCTGACCAAAGCTCTTCTTCTTTGCTGGACGTGTGACTTGCTAGAACCATTTTGGGTATTTAATCAAGAAGAAACTGATACTTAAAATGGTAGTGACTATTTTGTAAAAATGTCAGAAAAACAAATTCTGAAGACATTTGCTGCAAGACTCACCTCCCATATCCTCTGCAGAATGTAAGATGCAAAGGGAGGCATTCCTGGAGGGCCACCAGCAAACTCCATTAGCATAGTTAACAGTTTAAAGAAAGGATTGGCTGCCTGTAAGACACATTCATGATTGTGTATTTAGATGAAATTGAACCCCTCTCTTTCAGCAGAAAAGAAATAAATACTCTTCTACACATTACATTTAGATCTGCTGTGTTAGGTTAGCAGTGCCTCACTAATGGTTTTGCAAGTGAACTTGTAATTCCCATAAAGCAGCAGACTCAGCCAGGGGATTAAGTTAAGTGTATGGGAGCCACATGTAACAAACAGAGTTTTCTGGAGATCAAAAGTATTTGGAAGAAGACAATTTAAAAAATTATTTTTAAAACTGCTTAATAAACATTGTATATATGGTGTAAAAAACAATGTTTTAAAACATGTGGATTTTCTCAAATATACAATACATTGTCAGTAACTATTGCCACCATGTTGTAAAAATGTATCTCATGAACTCACTCCTCCTCATTTTTTTTTTGCAGTTTTTGGCTGGGGCTGGGTTTGAATCTCCAGCATATGGGGCTGGTGCCCTACTCCTTTGAGCCACAGGCGCCGCCCATGAAATTTTTTATCTTCTAACCAATATTTCCCTACATCTCAAAGGAAATTTGGCTGATGAAGCAATCATATTCTTTAGATTAAGTTTCCTATAGTGATCTATAGCAATACATGTTAATGCTTGATATGTATTGTTAAAAGTAGCCACAACATTTGCATTTTACAAACAGTGCTACATTCTATTTTCCACTTATTCCTCCACATTATGTAAAGGCCTAGTTTATTTTTTCTTTGACCATGATTATAATATCTGGTTGAAATCAAACAACTTTAAAGTTTAGCATTTGGGGGCACTCTGATATACTGAATCTATCTATTTAATTAGGAAAACTGTATCTGTGATATGACATGAAGAGGTGATTCGGTTTATTCACAACCGTAATATGTTACTGTGTTATGGGAGACGCCCTGGTAATTTTTTTCTTCCAGAACAATTAGAAAGGCTCATATTGTTCTGACAATAGTTTTGTTTTCTGAGACAGAGTCTCTGTCGCCCTGGGTTAGAGTGTCATGGTGGCATAGTTTACAGTAACTTCAAATTCCTAGTCTCAAGGAATCCTCTTGCCTCAGCCTCCCAAGTAGTTGGGATTATAAATGTGTACCACCACACCCAGCTAGTTTTTCTATTTTTAGTAGTGACAGGCCAATGTTCAACTCCTGAGCTCAACTCTGGGCTGTTCTGCCCAGACCTCGAAATCCCCAAAGACCATCAGGGAGCTGAGTCCGATGCAAAAGCAAAGAGCCTTTATTCCAGCTCGAGCTAGGTCTCTCAGGGGATCCGATTCCTGGGCTACAGGGGGTTTTATTGTGGTTATAAAATGGGTTGGGGTTTTCAACTCTAGCAAGCATGGGGTTGGCTGACCTACTTCTTATGCTGCCCTATTGCCTAAGCCTGGGCCGGGCAGTTAATTGGGGTTTTGGGGACTTTCCTGCTGAGACTTAATTGGCTAGAGTCAGGGTGCAGGTGTTTTGAGGTTTTTCTAAGAACCTAGGGCAGTATGTTAAGGGGATCTAAGATGGTGACGGGTTACAAAATGGAGTTACTGCTGTCCTCTCACTGCCTCACCTTCCCAGAGTGCTAGGATGATAGCCACGAGCCAGTGTGCTCCGGCCTGACAACAGGTTTCACAACACCAATAAATAAATGTTTACATACCTCAGGCGTCAACTTTGCTATTGATGTGAAAAGCATAGATACAATCTAAAACAGAAAAAGAAGAATTTCAGGATATTCTTTTTTAAATTACCAAAAATCTTTTGAGACTCTTTCTTAGAACTTACATGTTCTGCAAGTCGATTATTGTATCGACACAGGCTGAAAATCAAATTACAAGTTTGTCTTATATTGATGCCATCACGAATATGTTGAAACAGGAATGGAAATCCCTGTTAAAAGCAAAAGTTGTTTATTTAGGAACTGCTATTACTTTTGTGATGATCAAATTATCTAATATTAGAGAAGGTATTACCTTTCCTCCTGTTAATGCTGCCATGTCAGTCTGTGATAATGTCAAATGCCTAAAAGAAAATATTAGTGGAAATAAGTTTTTCTTCTCCCTGTATTACTTTGTAGCTATCTATATCATGATAAACATCAAAATTGATTATAACTGTACCAATCCGCCCTCATAAAATGATTTTTTGACTATTTTGCTTGCTAGACTTGCTTGCTAAACATCTTTTAGGCAATTTTTCCAAGGATACCCAGGATTGGTAAATGGAAGTCCAGATCTACTTTATATCTATTCAATTAACTCGATATCTTAATGTATTAAAACACTAGATAGGTCTAATTTTGTTTAGAGAGCTATTTTTTGACAAGAAACCTCTGGGGGGAAAAAAAAAGGACTGCTAAGAAATCAGTTTCTCCTCCCAGTTTAAAATCACTGAATATTTAACTTAATATAGAAAATTTCAGATAGATAAAAAATAGAATTGTATAAGATCATATCACTCAGCTTCAAATTTTCCAAAATCATAACTAATGTTGTTTCATTTATACCCCCACCCACTCAACAGGGATTATTCTGAGGCAAACTCCAGGTATTTTATTAATCCATCAATCTCAGTGTCACTAAAAGACAAATTTCAAAAACATAACTATAATACTATTATTAATGCCTAAAAGAAGTCAACAATTCCTTACTATAATACAATATCCACAGTACAAATTTATTCAAGTTTCTAAAAAAAAATTTAGTTATTTTGCTTGATTCAGGACCCAAGAAAGTCTTTTGTTGCAATTGGTTGAAATGTCTCTTAAATCTTTTTATCTACTGACTTCTCCAACTTTGTTTTCATCTTGGCAATTTGTCTGTTAAAGAAAGCAGGTTATCTGTTCTACACAGTTTCCCACATTTATATTTTGCTGTTGATATCCTTGTGGTGGCAGTTTAACATGTTTCTCTGTCCTTGTATTTCCTGTAAATCAGTAGTTAAATTTAGAGGTTTGATCGGATCTAGGTTTGATTTTTCAATCATGGATATTTTGTGGGTGGTGATGTGAGCTTTCATCAGGAGGCATACAACGAAGGTTTAGTCTTTTTGTAAGGTTTTCAGCCAACAATCATTGTTGCCCAGATCCATTATTTCATTAGGGGTTGCAAAACAGTGATATTCTACTTCCAATCATTTCTGCTTATTTATTAGCTTGAATATCTCTATGATGAAACTTCCTCTCAACCACCATTTGGTTGCCAAGAGGTACACTTCTTGTAGGTAGAATAAATGCTTGATATTACTTCCAGTATTTATCAGTTTTCAAAATGATTGGATTTCCTAGTACACTCTAAAGGTTGCCAATGTGTTTTTAATAATCATTTTAGGCAGCATTGTAAGTTCACAGATTTAAACATCTTTGATGTGTTCCATAGTCCACTGCAATTATTGATGCTCAACCTGTTCCATCTATAACCATTGGAAACCTCCTTTAAGCTGGTTTGAGCCCTTTTAACATGATCTCAAGTAATCTTAAATAACTTCCTTGTTTTCAAAAAGGACAAAACATTCCAGGCTTTTCATTCATTTCTTTCCCAAGACCTGGATAGGTCATTTTCCCAAGGAATCTAAATTTTTCCAGTGGGAAATGAGATCTAGAGACCACAATCTAGATGCCAGGGATTCTCATTATTTCTGGGTTATACAGGGTTTCCAGGCCTTTTCAGAAAGGAGGTAGATATTACATTTTCTGTGTGCTTAAGACAAAATAAACCATGAATTTACACTAATATTTCCAATTCAAATTCAGTTTTGAAGAAATTATGTATAAATCCTGTAATTTTATATCCTTCTTTTCACTGAAAATCTTGGTTTCTAATAAGAACAGCTTTTGCTTTATTTTCTAATATATACATTATAATTCTAATTCTATTACTAACAATATAATTACTGAAACAGTTCTCTTTGTCCTTCATGTACATCCCACCAGGAACATATAGTTAATGTGTTCTGAATTTAACTCCTTTCTAGTGGCTACGCCACCTGATTAATATATAGTTAGGTTCACCTACTTCATTGTGCTTTTGACTTTTAGGAACTGCTTTTTATTAACTCATTTACTTACAGATACATTTACATGATTCCAAAGTTAAACTTGTCAAACTTCCATTCCCATTCCCTCCACCCTGTTGTTCTTCCCCTAGCCACTGGAAACCATTTTTTTTTTGTTTAAAGATTTTTATTTATAGTCAATTCTTGATATTTGTGGTAGTTGTGTTCTATAAAATTCTCCAAACACTGAATTAACATATCAAATCATTGCACCTAGAGGAAATACAGGATTAAGATACAGAGCCTCATAGGCTCTAGTCACAACATGTTTGTCAACCGATAAATATGTTACCTTATTTAATGGGTGTTTCTGTTTAAAAACACCTTATTTAACACATACTATTGACTCATTAACATTGAACTCATGGACAACAGTATTACTGAAATTTATCTACCACATACATTTTCTCTGTAAGGCACACCATAGCCTTCTGGAGCTTAGAAGCACTAGACAGCACCATAGGACTACACTTGAGAGCCATTTAATTTTTTTAGAGGTGGAATCTCACTGTTGCCCAGGATGGAGTGCACTGGTTATTCACAGGCATGATCATAACTCACTTAGCCTCAAACCTCCAGACTCAAACAATCCTCCCACCTCAGCCTCTTGAGTAGCTGAAACTACAGGCATATGTCATGATACCCGGCTAAGGGCCATTTTAAACAGTAATAACAAGTGAAAAGCATAAAAATTTGAAAATTTTTCACAGTGTATATCACATAAAGTACATTTGTTTACAATATGAAAACCAAAACAAGAAAGCAAATTGTAGCTTTGTTTGCCCTGGGCTAGAAAAGTAGTTGTCCGTCAACTTAAATTTTTTGCCATCCTGCACACACACATCTCTGTGAATGACTGCGAACGCTGCCAGGGTCAATGTTGGCATTCAAATAAATTTTAGCAAGTAGGTGAATCTGCAAATAGCAAACCCATGAATAATGAAGATTGGCTCTACACACACACACACACACACACACACACACACTCTCTCTCTCTCTCACAGGTTTCTCTTTCTAAAAAAGTAGCATACACTTTTCTGCATTTTACTTAGTAATACACCCTGAAGATTTCTCCATGGCAGTACACGTAAATTCCGTATTTCCTTTTTTCCGCTAAAGAGTAGTCTTTTGAGTGGATGTTGCTTTTGTCAACTAGTTTCATTTTGATGGACATTTGGCTGTTTCTAGTCTTTTGCTATTAGAAAAACTGTTCTAACAAACAGCTTTACATATGTATCTTTCTGTATTTTGGGAACAGATTCCTAAAAGTGGAGGTGTTAGGTTAAAAAAATGAATGCACATATAATTTTGTTAGACATTTTACTGAATATTTCTTCAATGACTATTCCTAAAATAACTCAGAGACAAAGTAGAAGTTTGGTAGAATAGATTGAAATTCTTATGACACAAGAGTTGGTGAACAGTGGTGTTAATTATGTAATAAAAGCTAGTGAATTAATAGTGAAACTATTATGTGAAAAAGAATTAAAGCCAAACATGCTTTAAGCATTTTGAATGTTGAAACATTTCACCTTTCTGAGCGAGACTGTTCAACCAAAAGAGCAACTAAAGCTATCATCTTTTCAAGGGCAGCTGGCCTGTATTTTTCTTCTGCCAAAGAAAGGATATCTTCTTCCTCTTCTTCCTCTTCCCCTTCTTCCTCTGATAATACTTCAACTTGAGGCTAAACAGAATAAAATTTAATTTTAAAAATGTAGTAATTTTCACATGATTATGAAAATAAACAACTTGTTTTTACATAACAATCCACGGTAAATGATGGCAAGAAAAGTATCACAAAAAACAATCACAAATGACCTAACTCTAATGTAAAACATAGTCTAAACCATATTTAGGACAATGTTAGACTAAACTGGGGGAGATTTATAAAGAATAATAATTCTCAGCACTGCCTATTTACCTCCTTTAATAACTTCTTTGTTCTAATAAGGAAGCTCACTGGGAGATAAATCAGGATCAAACATTATGAGTATAATACAACAATATTTCTTACATAATAAAAATACCAGTTATACAAAAAGAAATCCTTATTTGTAATTCCCCTCACCCCCACCTCCACCCCAAGACAGAGTCTTAGTATGTTGCCCTTGGTAGAATGCTGTGACATCATGGCTCACAGCAACCTCAAACTCTTGGGCTTAAGCAATTCTCTTGCCTCAGCCTCCTAAGTAGCTGGGACTACAGGAACCTGACACACCACCAGGCTATTTGTTGTTTAGCAGGCCCCAGACGAGTTCAAACCTGCCAGCCCTGGTGTATGTGGCCAGTGCCCGAACCACTAAGCTATGGGTACTGAGTCTTTATTTGTAGTTTTGAGATAATCCGAATAGTAGGTATTTCAAAGAGATATTCACTTGGGCTTTGAAATTCAAGAGACTGAAAAGATTTTATGACCTAATAAAGCAAAAGGAAAGCAGGTAAAACGGGTATCCATATAGGTTAGAATTAAACATTATCAGTGTATATTCTATGAAGCATTATAACATAGTGGTTAAGAATTTTAGCTCCGGTTGGGCGGAGTGGCTCATGCCCATAATACTAGCACTCTGGGAGGCTGAGGTGGGTGGATTGCTTGAGCTTGTAAGTTTGAGACTAGCCTGAGCAAAAGTGAGACCCCCAATCTCCACCAAAAATAGAAAACTGAGGAAAGAGGATCACTTGAGCCCAAGAGTTGGAGGTTGTTGTGAACTATGATACCACAGCACTCTATCCGAGATGACAGCTTGAGACTCTGCCTCAAAAAAAAAAAAAAAAGAGCTCAAAGCCCAGCTCACTGTGATCTAATTAACTTCTCTAAGAATCAAGAACGTCATCTATAAAATAGAGGTAAAAATAGTATCTATCTCTAATAGTTAAAAAAAAACCCAATTAAATAAGAGTACAAATAGATGATACAATATAATGTGGTTGTTAAAGACAGTATAAATATATTTTAATATTAATATGCAAGCAACTTAAAATTTTTGAAAGTGTCTTAAGTAAGCTTAAAAGCAAAGGACTTAAAAATATGACCACCAAAATGTCCATCAAAACAATATACTGTTGATAAGACCCCTAAAGTAGGTGGTGACCATTTTGCCTAAGTTTATTTGCTTTGTTGTTCTAGGGCCTTACCAGTGACATTAATTACTCAGTTTTTTTCCCTTGCTATATTCATTAAAATTACATTAAAAATACAAATCAACCTTAGGAATTTTAAGGGATTCCAATATCTCATAACTTTATATGATTTAAACTACACTGAAAACATGGCTTTTAAATCCCTAATATAGGACAAAATTGTACTTACATTTTCAGGTCCTTTTGTTCCCATGTAAAAGTGTACCATTGTGGATATGGCTTGCAACGAAAGCAAAAATTGACTCTAAAAAATTGATTTAAAAATAGAAAATAAAAATAATTTAGTTTTAAATACTGAAAATAGGCATATCATCCAATAAATAAATAAGATATAGCCTTACCTCTTCTTCACCCATTTTAGCAAATTCGTAAAGGAAGGCAAAATATTCTGTAAGATGTTTACTGTGAGGTTTTACACCATGTTCCATAATTAATAACAGAGTTCTCACAAATCGAGTGACACATGAACGACCACCAATATCTTCTACTGAGGCATCCATATCATCGGACCTGAAAAGTTAATTAAACAGATCTTAGAGAACATATGAATTTGGGGACAGATACTGTTTGGGAGAAAAATTATTTTAAAAAACCCAAATAAAGCTCTATTATCTTTGTGATAATTAATAATATAAGGAGCTGAATTTCTATTACTGTGACTGGCTAAATCAATACAAACCAAAAGATTTTTGGAAAATTTGGCAGATGCACTTATTTAAATATAAAACAAAAATAGTTTTCTCTACATGACTTGCAGTATTTTATAGATTATTTTTAAAAAGAAGAATCTAGACCAGGGACGGTGGCTCATGCCTATAATCCTTGCACTCTGAGAGGCTGAGGCAGGTGAAATGCTTGCGCTCAGGAGTTCAAGACCAGCCGGAGCTAGACAAGGCCCTGTCTCTAAAAATAGCCGAGCTTTGCGGCAGGTGCCTGTCCCAGCTGCTTGGGAGGCTGACACGAGAGGATTGCTTGAGCCTAAAAGTTTGAGCTTGCTGTGAGCTATGACGCTACAGTACTCTACAAAGGGTGATAAAGTGAGACTGTCTCAAAAAAAAAAAAAAAATTAATTAAAAAAAGAAAAATCTACATATTTCAATGTGTATACTAATAATACTTTGTACACAGATCACCACAAAAGTTAAAAATATAATTCTTACCCATCTTCCATTCCTGGCTGTAGATAGAGATGAGCATGTACTGGTCTCAGTCTCTGAATCACATGGATACATAAACGCTGAAACATCTGTAAATAGAAAGGGAACAACCCAAGAGCCAACTCACATCACATCAGAAAGATACTAATGAAAAGTTAACATGACTCAAAATTCTCTACCACCCACTTATATTTTGCCCAAAGATTATCTTTTGATACTCTAAAGCTTTACTGGCGTCTCAATTATAGTCTACACCTAGAAGGCAAAGTTAGCATAAAAAACAAGATTCAGTTTTGTGATAATGAATAGAAAATCTTAATAAACGACAAGTTTGGCTTGGCGCCTGTGGCTCAACAGGCTAAGGCGTCAGCCATGTACACCTGAGCTGGCGGGTTCGAATCCAGCCAGGGCCTGCCAAACAACAATGACGGCTGCAATCAAAAAATGGCCTGGCGTTGTGGCAGGCACCTGTAGTCCCAGCTACTTGGGAGGCAGAGGCAAGAGACTCGCTCGAGCCCAGGAAATGGAGGTTGCTGTGAGCTGTGATGCCACGGCACTCTCTCCAGGGTAACAGCTTGAGGCTCTGTCTCAAAATAAATAAATAAATAAATAAATAAAATAAACTACAGGTTTCAGTAATACAGATTACCAAAACAAAGTTCCACTAAGCTAGTGGAGATACAGAGAAAAGAAAATATAGCATCTATCTTCTACAGAGAAGTGGAGTGGAGTAGAACAGTTACTTGTCAGAGAATCAACAACTAGGAGAAAGAAATCAGTTACTTGTCATAAAATCAACAGCTAGGAGAAAGAAATTAAGTTTATCACAAAGAAATATGGATTAAAAATGACTAAGGAGGCTTGGACCTTAAAGCTCAGCAGGCTAGGGTGCCGGCCACATACACCTGGGCTGGTGGGTTCAAACCTGGCCTGGGCCTCCCAAACAATGCCAATTAAAAAAAAAAAGCTGGATGTTATAGCAGACACCTGTAGTCTCAGCTACTCAGGAGGCTGAGGCAAGAGAATTGTTTGAGCCCAAGAGTTTGAGGTTGCTATGAGCTATGATGCCACAGCACTCTACTGAGGGCAACATAGTGAGACTCTGTCTCAGAAAGAAGAAAAAAAAAAGACTGAGGATTCTCTAAACACATAAGAAACCAGTAATAAGAAAAAATATTCAACAGTTAGTTATTTGTGAAATGCAAACCCAAACCACAACAGGATACAACTCCATATCCACTAGGGTGGCTGAAATAAAAAGACAATAGCAAGTGAAAAGAAGATGTGGTGAAACTGGAACCTTCATATATCACTAGGAGAGAAGTAAAAGGGTGTAGTTATTATAAAAAACAGTTTGGTGGTTCTAAAAATGTTAAACATAGAGCAACCAAATGACCCAGCAATTCTACTTTACAGTATATACCCAAAAGAACTGAAAATAAATGTCCTAACAAAAATTTATACTGAATGCCCATAGCACCATTATTCAAAATACCAAAAAGTAGAAACACCTCAAATGTTCATGAACTGATGAACAGATAAACCAATGTGGTTTTCCCATTGAAATATTATTTGGCAAAAAAAGGAAATGAAGGATATATACTATAACAGGGATAAATCCTGAAAAGAAAGTTAAATCAAAGCAGCAAGTCATAAAAGACCATAAGCTGTATGATTCTACTCATATGAAATAACCAAAAGAGGCAAATCCAGAGACAGAGGCTAGTGGCTGTCGGGGACTGAGGGAAAGGGAGAAGATAAAACAGAGGAAGTGACTATCAGAGGTTGAAGTCTTTCTGAGGTGACAAATGTTCTAAAATTAGATAGTGGTGATGGTTACAAAACTTTATACTTTGAAAGGTTTGAGTGAATTTTGTAGTGTAAGAATTATATATCAATAAAAGCTGCAAAGTGGCATTATTTAGATTAACTTTTTTTTGAGACAGAGTCTTACTACCTTGCCCTCAGTAGAATGTCGTGGCATCACAGCTCACAGCAACCTCCAGCTCTTGGGCTTAAGTGATTCTCTTGCTTCAGCCTCCCAAGTAGCTGGGACTATAGGTGCCCACTACAACGCCCAGCTATTTTTTTGTTGTAGTTACTTAGTTGGCCCAGGCTGGGTTCAAATCCACCACCCTCGGTCCATGTGGCTGGTGCCATAACGGGCGCAGAGCCTAGATTAACTTCTTAATTGTCTAATTTTTCCAGTGATTTAAGGAAAACAAATTGGTTTATATATAATAGTTTAGACTTAGTAAAAGATACGAGTTATATTCTATTCATTTAACTTTTCTGTTTTCTTTTCTTCATTTTTACACTAGCCTTTTATTTTTTACACCTATTATGTCATGAATTCACAGGGAAGAGGTTCCAGTAGCTCACAGTCCTTTCTATTGGCTGTGACAAAGTGTGCTTCACCTATTATTCCATGAATTCAAAGGGAATATAGGTTGCAGTACCTTACACCCCTTCCCACTGGCTCTCATAAGTGCTATGCAGCACACCTATTATGCCATGGATTCATAGGGAATAGGTTCTGGCAGCTCAGGCTCCTTTCCATTGGTTCTTACAAAGTGTGCTTCTCTGGGGGGAGCAGGCTGATGATTCAGTTGAACCCAGGTACCTTTTTATTTGGCTTCCTTCCTTTTCAGATCATTTTCCTTCACATATTTGAGGAAGCTATTTTGGCTTAGAGTATGCACAACATGAATATTAATCCTCTTGGCAAGAACCTTTCCCTTGTTTATTTACAACAATGCCAACAGCATGTGGGGTTAACACTGAAGACTCTTCCAGTTTTGCCATGATAACATTTGTGTGGCATGCCTTTTTGAACAGTACCCATTCCCTTGATGTCTACAGTATGACCTTTCATGTAGATTCCCATATATGTGGCCCAAGGAACACTCCCATGTTTTCTAAAAGGCCTAGAGAAGGGAGTTAGGTGCCTCTCCTCTTTCCCTTTATGTCTTTGGTGAATTACTGGAAGATGGAGTCTCTGGCTGAAAGGCTTCATTTAACGTTTCTGGGCTATCACAGTACCCTACCATGGTGAGAATATCTAAGGATGTAAAAAAGAATCAGTCTAACTCTTAAAGCATCCAGAGTAGAATCTGGAAGAAGAGATAGCCCATCTTCTTATATGCAAGAAGTGTACAATTTTTTTTAGAAGTGTACATAATTTTAAACTCTTGATTCGAGTGATAGTTAATGTTAAAAGAACCGAATGAAATATGGGGAAAGGGGCAAGGGAGGGGAGGGGAAGGGAGAGGATGGGCAGAGGGAGGATAACTGGTGGGGCCACACCTATGGTGCATCTTAGAAGGGTACAGGCGAACTTACTAAATGCAGAATACAAATGTCTTCTTACAATAACTAAGAAAATGCCATGAAGGCTATGTTAATCAGTTTGATGAAAATAGTTCAGATTGTATATGAAACCAGCACATTGTACCCCTTGATTGCACTAATGTACACAGCTATGATTTAAGAATAAAAAAATAAAAAATAAAGGAACCTAACGAAAATAAGAGCAGAATGACTTATAATAGGAGATAGATCTTTTCAAACTATTTGTAGTGCTAGCTAGAATAAGACATGTTCACAGGTAAATTTAGAGCAATTAAATTGAAAGCCACTTATTCAAATAATTCTTTTCGAATATGTTTTTCTTACCTGTCTCACAATTTGATTAGGGCACTTAATTAGTATTTGCATTGGCCACCAGTCATCATCAGCCATACGGTCTAAAAACCACTGTAAGAAATCAGAGCATGACTTTTATTGTTTATCCAGTATTTGTTAAATGGTATAAAATCACACAGGGTTTTACTTCTAGTCAATGTTCCAACCATTTTAAGTTCTTTTTTTTTTTTTTTTTTTTTTGAGACAGAGCCTCAAGCTGTCACCCTGGATAGAGTGCTATGGCATCACAGCTCATAGCAACCTCCAATTCCTGGGCTCAAGCGAGTCTCTTGCCTCTGCCTCCCAAGTCGCTGGGACC
>CAUYON010083861.1:0-12765 GCA_963573935.1 Arctocebus calabarensis | reverse complement strand
GCCTCCCAAGTAGCTGGGACTACAGGCGCCGGCCACAACGCCCGGCCATTTTTTGGTTGCAGCTGTCATTGTTGTTTGGTGGGCCCAGGTTGGATTCAAACCCACAAGCTCAGGTGTACGTGGCTGGCGCCTTAGTCTGGTGAGCCACAGGCGCCGAGCCATATGATCAATTCTTCATGAAGAGACAAGCTTACTTACATCATCATCATTGTCAAATTCAACTAAAGGATATTATTTGGAGTTATAATTTAAAATTCTTTAACACGGGTGAAATAAATAAGGCAGATTTTTGTGCCCCTTCCAGCTCTTCACTTCCTCCAGCAACTCTGTCCCCTTAGGGATATCCTGACACTTCCATTCCTCTTCCCTTCCCCTGGTCACACGGCACTGGTTGATCAGACTACGCCTTCTGCATTTCCACCATGCTGTACTTTCGTTCCAAGTTTTTCTGAGTCTCGCCTGCTCTTTTAACCAAAAGGCACCCATAAAACCAAATTGTATTCTCTCAAGTTAGATGCATTGAAATAGAACGTTAAGTCAAGATGGTAATGGCTAATGCAGCTTATTATTAATGTATTAGCTTAACAAGGTAATGCAAACATTTATCTCACAGATTGCTGAACACTTTTCTTAACATAAATGACCAATATGGAATTTCAGAAAAGGAACTGTGAGATATTTTAGGTCTGGAGTGGCTTTTAAAAAGTGTTATGTCCCTAATTTACTATATGTACGCATGTATGATTTTTATTTTTTTCCAATTTGTATCTGCGGAGAATGACTGTTCAATAAATGGTATTAGGCTTGATGGCTATCCATCAGGAAAAAGTGAAGTCAGAGACCTAACTCACACTAAACACAAACATGAATTTCTAAACGGATTAGAATTCTAAACATAGCCAAATCTGGGAGGGAGAGTATGGGAAGGGAAATTAGTTTCCCTTCTTTGCCTTCAATGTATGGATATCCTTGGCAATGCTGCTCATGAATCTGAGTTGGCAGGGAAAGTGTGAGAGGCACAGGATACACTGGGTGCAGTGGCTCAACATGTGATCCTAGCACTTTGGGAAGTGGAGTGGGAGGCTAGGCGTTCAAGATCAGCCTGTGCAAGAGTGAGACTCCCACCCCTAACTAAAAATAGAAGAATGAGAAGGTGGTAGGTGCCTGTAGTCTCAGGCCACTTTGGAAGCGTGAGGCAGGAGGATTGCCTGAGCCCAGGAGTCTGAAGTTACTACAAGCTATTAGGATTCCATGGCACTCCACCCGGGGCAAAAGAGCGAGACTATGTCTCAAAACAACAAAAAAGAGGAACAGGCTGGATAGGATTACCCAGAGGGGTCAGTACAATTCAAACCACACCATTAAGGTACATATCTAGTAGGTAAATCAAATACAGTTCAAAAATCTTTTCTTTTCTTTTTTTTTTACAGTTTTTGGCCAGGGCTGGGTTTGAACCCGCCATCTCTGGCATACGGGGCCAGTGCTCTACTCCTTTGAGCCACAGGCACCACTCCCAAAAACTTTTCTAATGTGATTATAATTGCTAACACAAATTTCTTTTTAAATTTTTATTATTATTATTTTTTAGAGACAGTTTCTTTTCTTTTTTTTTTTTTTTGAGACATTGTTGGTTGGCGGGCCCAGGCTGGATTCGAACCCACCAGCTCAGGTTTACATGGCTGGTGCCTTAGCCCGCTGAGCCACAGGCGCCGAGCCTAGAGACAGTTTCATTTTGTCACCCTCGGTAGAGTGCCATGGTGTCACAGCTCACAGCAACCTCCAGTTCTTAGGCTTAGGTGATTCTTTTGCCTCAGCCTCCCAAGTAGCTGGAACTGCAGGTGCCCACCACAACGCCTGTCTATTTTTTTTTGTTAAAGTTTGGCCGGGGCCAGGTTCAAACCTGCCATCTGAGTCACAGGCGCCGCCCTAATACAAATGGTTTTACAATAATAAGAATAGCTAATGGCCCGGCGCCTGTGGCTCAAGCGGCTAAGGTGCCAGCTGCATACACTTGAGCTGGCAGGTTCAAATCCAGCCTTGGCCCACCAAACAACAATGATGGCAGTAACCAAAAAATAGCCGGGCGTTGTGGCGAGCACCTATAGTCCCAGCTACTTGGGAGGTGGAGGCAGGAGAATGGCTTGAGCCTAGGAGTTGAAGGTTGCTGTGAGCTGTAATGCCACAGCACTCTACCCAGGGCGACAGCTTGAGGCTCTGTCTCAAAAAAAAAAAAAGCTAATATTCAGCGGCACCTGCGACTCATCGAGTAGGGCGCTAGCCCCATATGCAAAAGGTGGCGGGTTCAAACTCAGCCTTGGCCGAACTACAAAACAAAAAAATAGCCGGGCGTTGTGGTGGGCGCCTGTAGTCCCAGCTACTTGGCAGACTGAGGCAAGAGAATCGCCTAAGCCCAGGAGTTGGAGGTTGCTGTGAGCTGTGCGACGTCATGGCACTCTACTGAGGGCGATAAGGTGAGACTCTGTCTCTACAAAAAAAAAAAAAAAGCTAATATTTATTGTTCATTTGCTGGGTGCTGCTCAATGTGTTATATGCACTAACTAGCTCATTTAATTTGTTAAATATCCTTAGATATAATTCACATGTAAAAAAATTCACCCATTTAAAGTGTATATTGTTTAAGTATACTCACAGAATTGTACAATCACCACAATCTCAGTGTAGAACATTTTTATTGCCCCCAAAAGAAATTTCCTACCCTTTAAGAGCCACTTACTCCTCATTCACTCTCCTCTCAGTCCCAGGCAACCACTAATCTACCTATTCTGGATGTCTACACAAATGGAATCAGCTCTAAAGTCAACTTAGTGAGGAGCTATACTTATTTCACACATTAAAACTTGAATGTATATGAAACCAGCACATTGTACCCCTTGATTGCACTAATGTACACAGCTATGATTTAATTAAAAAAACAAACAAACAAAAAAACCCATGAAGTTTAGATGGAGCACAGTGGCTCATGCCTATAATCCTAGTACTCTGGGAGGCAAAGGAGGGAGGATTATTGAGGCCAAGAGTTGGAGATCAGCCTAGCAAGAGCAAGACTGTCTCTACCAAAAATAGAAAAATTACCTGCGCATGGCGGTGGGCGCCGTAGTCCTAGCTACTCAGGAGGCTGTGGAAGGAGAATCCCTTGAGCCCAGCAGTTTGAGGTTGCTGTGAGCTATGACTGTGCCACTGCACTTTCCCAGGCAACTGAGCAAGATTCAGTCTCAACCCCTCATCCCCACCCTACCCAACATGGTGGAAACGGAGCTGAAACCCAGGGTCCGGGCTGTCAACCACACACCAGGCAACAACCTCTCTTACTCTTCCCATTATCTACAGATTCAACTACCACTAGATTATGTCTGGTATTTTCTGTTTGCCAAGTTAGGGGAAAGAATAACACATTTTCAGAGATACTGACCTCAAAACTAGGTTTTCAAATAGGCAAATTTTATTTTTCTAAAAAATATAATGATTGCCATGAACCTAGAAGCATAAAGGAGGATTCATTTCATTATGACCAATAGTTGGCCATCAGAGGCCAACTGTCTGCACATCTACAGTACAGGATGAGAAGGTGATGTTTAAAGTAGAAAAAATTTTTGACTATTATAAAAGAATAACTTCTAATTTTTTTGGCTTCTATTTTTCACAAAAGACAGATTTTTGGCAGTATAACTCCCACTGTTACTATCAGTGTGTGCTGAAAGAGGAAGGACAGCTATGACAGAAAATGTTACATCAAAACACAGAGAAAATGAGTAATGGAAGAACGTTCCCTGTGTGAACTAAAATTAGAATTTTCACATGCCAGCTGCAATCTATCTTCACTGCTCTCCAAAATAGAAACTTACAGTTTCTTACCAAACTTCAAAAGATTAACTGCTTTCTAAGAAGAAAACACATGGACTAGATTATGAAAACTAGGACAAAAGGCAAACCAAATACTTTTACTTGGGTTCAATAATTGAGGGGTATTTTTCTCTTTGCCACATTAACTAATAGACAGTGAAAATTTAACTGGGTAATTTAAGAAGCACTTTTAAAAATATACCTCTACAGCATTTTTCTTTTTTCTTTCTTTCTCTCTCTCTCTTTTTTTTTTTTTTGAGACGGTGTTTGCTATGTGACCCAGGCTGGTCTCAAACTCCTGGCCTCAAGCAATCCTCCCACCTCAGCTGTGCAAGCTGGGATTATAGGCATGAGCCATCCCACCAGCGCGACAGCATTTTTCTCACAAAACAAATGACCTTCCACAATCATTGTTTTTTCTCAGGTTCCACAAATTTGTTCTGCTTAAATTGTGACCTGAGGTTGTTGGGTTACATTTCATTGTTTTTTGAGCTACAATCAGAGAAATGAAGTTAACGTTAAACTTAAATCTTAAAGGAGTACTTTTTTTTTGGTCGGGTGCGGTGGCTCAGGCCTATAAGCCCAGGACTCTGGGAGGCCAAGAAGAGTGGAACGCTGAGACCAGCCTGAGCAAGAGTGAGATTCTGTCTCTACTAAAAATAGAAAAAAATAGCTGGGCATTGTAGCACGTGCTTGTAGTCCCAGCTACTCAGAAAGCTGAGACAAGAGGATCTCTTGAACTCAGACAAGAGTCTGAGGTTTTGTTAGCATGGCACTCTAGCCTGGGAAATAGAGTGAGACTCAGTCTCAGAAAAAAGGGCGGGGGGAGTGCTTTTTTTTTTCTTCTTTCTTGTTTTTTTTTTGAGACACAGCCTCAAGCTGTCACCCTGGATAGAGTGCTGTGACATCATAGCTCACAGCAACCTCCAATTCCTGGGCTCAAGTGAGTCTCTTGCCTCCACCTCCCAAGTAGCTGGGACTACAGGCACCCATCACAAGGACCAGCCATTTTTGGGTTGCAGCCGTCATTGTTGTTTGGCGGGCCTGGGCTGGATTCGAACCTGCTAGCTGACGTGTACGTGGCTGGTGCCTTAGCCCGTTGAGCCACAGGTGCCAAGCCAGGGGGGGAGTACTTTTTAATGTCAGACATCCATTCTGCTAGAAAGCTAATCTCTGGCACTTTGGTAAACATATCTTTAAAAAACAAGCAGCTCTCACAGTTGAAAATAAATGACTGAGTGTTCTAGTTGCTTCATGTCAGCACAATATGAAGATGGCAAAACACAGTAGTCACTCTGGGTATCAAAGTCATTAGTATGGCAGTTGCACATCTCTTAAAAGTAATTTATTTAAAAAAAATGGAATAATGGCTCGGCGCCTGTGGCTCAATGGGCTAAGGCGCCAGCCACGTACACCTAAGCTGGCGGGTTCGAATCCAGCCTGGGCCCGCCAAACAACAATGATGGCTGCAACCACAAAATGGCTGGGCGTTGTGGCGGGCGCCTGTAGTCCCAGCTACTTGGGAGGCAGAGGCAGGAGACTCGCTTGAGCCCAAGAATTGGAGGTTGCCGTGAGCTATGATACCACAGCATTCTGTCCAGGGTGACAGCTTGAGGCTGTCTCAAAAAAAAATAAAAATAAAAATAAAATCTGGAATAACATACTAATGTAATTTTTACCCTGGTTGAAATAAATGTGCTAATAAAAACCTGAGGATGAGATATAATTAATAGTTCTATGAAATGTACTGCCCTATGTGATACGAGGGCTGTACAACATCAATCCCTTACGTTTGGTCTGCTTCTAAGATGTTCATCAAGTGGAGTAATAATCTTCATCTGAGACAGGTGAACTCTGCCAGTATCTTCTCCCTTTTGGCATTCCAAGTAATTATTTTCTGCCTGCTTCAGCATCACAAGTACATCCCCACGCTGTAAGGTACAATACCACTCTCTGAAGCAATTATTATTTAATAAAACATTATTACTTCGTTCACATTTTAATATTTGGAGCATAAAGCATTTAATAATGTGTAATAGCAGTGACAGAGGCCAGCGATTTTCTACATTAGTCTGTAAAGACAGAGCTCTTTTTACCTTACAAGAGAGATCTCCGGGGTTTTGTGAGACAATGTCTTCCTTGGCAATTCCATGAGGCACAGACAGCTTAAATGTAAACCAATAAAAGGATTATTCACAATCAAATCACCTCCTCCTAAGCTGCCGATCATTTACAATTTGGTGTGTGTCCCTAAAGTGCAATTTCTCCAGCTGTTAAACTCTTTCTTGGCTTCTTCCTGCTCTAGATCTACTGAGACCTGCCACTTCTGGATACCAAAAACTCTTGGGAGTTGGAGATGAGTCCAAAAAACTACCAGCACTGAATGTGGCCTAAAGTTCTCTGTAATAACATCAACCAGGAAGTTCCATTCTACATGGCAAGGTCCACCAAGAACCCTGGGGGTCTGAAGGGCAGATACTTAGTACCCGACCTCACAGCTGACAAGGCACTGAAGTCTTTCATTCAGGGTTCTCACCCTGGGTGCCTTCTGAAGGCTCTTTGGTAATCAGAGCCCTCCATCTACTGCCTGACTGCTTCCATTTACCTTGAATCTCACCATCCAGTCTCTCTGACACCAAGTATCTAATTAAAACAATTTCACGGCCTGACCCCAGAAACTTCCTGGTCCACTCAGCTCTGTCTGATCTCAGAATGGATTTTACATCTGAAACTCACTTTGGCCAGGGGCCTCTGTTCCCTGCTCTGGTAAATTTTAGCTGATGAGTACAGGTCAGAGGGTCTGTACAATATAAAAGGCACATCCAGGAAATGCAATCATACAAGCTCGCTTCTAACATGGGGAGGGAGACTGACAGGGCCCTTGGATCACCCAGAAGCAAAGATGCCAAGTGCAAGGGTGTGGCCTTGAAAGCCTGGATTGGGGGGTACCGCTTTCTAGAATCTCTTGTCAGAGTCTCAAAACCCCCAGAGTACCCAATTTCCTTCCCGGCTTGCAATTTAATGGTAAGGAAAAGTGGAAAAAATGGGAAATTTAAATAATTATTTAATGAGACATACTATGCTAAATATGCCACCATTTTGAAGGTATTAATTTCTTTTAAAATGCTCTACTGACATCATACAAGTATTCTAAGCACTTTAAGCACAATCTGGCTCCCCCTTAACATAGAATGGTTAAATCAAGGAGAGACTACAACTAGTGACATTATTTTCATCATTTGGCATAATGATTAGAAGCCAGGCGTCAGAGCCGGTAGACCCGTCTCCACATCTTAATCCCAAACACTGTCTTATCTTCCACATCTGTACAATGGTGATAATAATAATATCTGCCTCACAAGGTAGGTGTGAGGAATAAATGAGTCATTTAATATATGCAAACTGCTTTGAAAAATTCCTGGCTCATAATTAATACTCAAAACACATCAGCCACTGTTTTTATTTATTTATCAAGTAACCTATCCCAAAGAACCCCCATGGGTTCCAGCAATTAGAATTTCATCAGTTTAAATGACTATGAATATACTACTTCCTTCTTATCTGCCTTTACCCTTCTCTAAGGAGGATTTTCTGAAAACCCCGAATGGCTAAAAAAGAAAAACTTCTAGCTCAATGATGGAAGCATAGAAACAAAATAAAATTACTAATTGTTGTTCTTATCAGGAGGTACTCTGTCATACAATTGTTTAAAAAGTACAAGCAGGCTTGGCACCTGTGGCTCAATGGGCTAAGGCACCAGCCACATGCACCTGAGCTGGCGGGTTCGAATCCAGCCCAGGCCTGCCAAACAATAATGATGGCTGCAACAAAAAAATGACTGGGAGTTGTGGCGGGCGCCTGTAGTCCCAGCTACTTGGGAGGCGGAGGCAGGAGACTGGCTTGAGCCCAGGAATTGGAGGTTGCTGTGAGCTGTGATGCCACAGCACTCTATCCAAGGGTGACAGCTTGAGGCTCTGTCTCAAAAAAAAAATAAAAATAAAAAGTACAAGCAGTCCTGATTTCCTAATCATTTCTTTTGTTTGTTTGTTTAGATTTGTTCAGGTTAACCTGACCAAAGAAGAGAGCAGATCAACTTTGTTTCTAAACTGTGAGAAATAGAGGCAAAGGTTTAGGTCATTTGATGAGAAAAGCATTCAAAGAGAAAAAAATTATTACCTTAAACTATCTTGATTACTGATGCAAACTTCTAACTGGTAAATATTAAATGGACCATTATGATTAGGTCTACACAAGGAGAAAATGAGGGAATAACCATCCATTTGAGTAAGAACTTTCTTTCTGCTTCATTTTAAATTTTATTCAGTGTGCAAAGTAGCTATGAGATATACGATGTGATTATACACACTGTATCAAAACATCACATATTTCCTATAAAATGTATATAATTATTACGTACTCATAATAATTAAAAATTTAAAAAAGAGGTCAGGCTCACACCTATAGTCCTAGCACTATGGGAGGCCAAAGTGAGAAGACTGCTGGAGGTCAGTAGTTCTAGATAAACCTGAGCAAGATTGAGACCTCGCCTCTGCCAAAAATAGAAAAGTTTGGCCGGGCATCATGCTGCATACCTGTAGTCCCAGCTACTCAGGAGGCTGAGGCAGGAGGACCAGTTGAACTCAGGAGTTTGAGGTTGCTGTGAGCCATGATGATGCCACAGCACTCTACCCAGGGCAACAGAGTAAGACTCTGTCTCAAAAATATATACATACGTAAATCCACAAATAAATGAAAAGGAGGTATAAACTAAACCATATCAAGATACAGATGAGATATATATTCAAAGATGTAAGCTGTCAGAGTTACTGCTATTAGCATAACTACTAGGTCAGATTTTTCAGAGTTCCTTTTTAATCAAGGTAGACAGCAAGTTATAATCTCTGCCTGCCTTGCTTCCTCTTTCCTTACATTTCTCCTAATAATAAAGCTCAACTTTAAAGGCTTTATTTTGGCCTACTTATTTATCTAAAGCACTCTTAGGGACAATTGTTTCACCATCTTTTTCTAAGGAACCTTATATATACTTTAGGACCAGTCTCTTGGCCACAAACATTTTTAGAAGTTAAATTTACCATGTATTTATTGTACAGAGGGTGTCCAGGTTTGGGGCGAGGGGGTAGCACCGGATCTTGACTTTTAAAGACTTGGCTCTTGGCTTTTGAGAGTCCAGATGCTAAGTGACTTTTTTTTTCCTGAAGATCCATGTCAGAAGAGGACCGATTCAAAGGCAGTTTTTTATTTGATGTTCTGGTTGCAGATATTCTGGGGGGAGGTGGTCTCCCAGGGGGCACCTTGGGAGGAGGCTGTTGAGCTGCAATGGTTTTTCCATTTACAGGTCTGAAAGTCAATGCAGTAGCCATGAGTCAGCATTCTGCTCGGTATTAGATTCAGGCACAGGCACACACACACACATACTGTTCAGTAACACAATTTACTAAAACATGCAAAGTATGCTGTTTTTGAGCAAACAACCACTACATTAAACGTTGTGCTATTAGAGGAAATGCCGCGATGTTCCAGCTTCCTCTTATCTTGCACTGGAGATTCATTAGTTCAAGGCAAACAAGCATATTACTATCATGAGCTCTCTAAAGCCCCATTTGCTCTTAAATATACCATGACTATTTCAGGGAGCTAAGCACTTTCTAGTAATGTCTGAGATGAAAGCTTATAATAAGATGTCAGGTGTACGTGCAAGGGTCTTGCATGTGATTAGAAAAGAAACATCAAAATCCTCCAATATTCATGTTATAGGAATTACTATTAAAACACTGATTTAAATTAATATCAACAAAGCCAGTTCTGAAAATGAGATAGGACAACTGTTACTTTCAAAGCCTTACCTTAATCCCAATGAGAGAAGTAGTTTTTAATGCAGTAATGTCTTCTGCTAGCATTATAGGCTTTTGTCCTAATACCTTGGGAACTCAGGAGATAGGTCACTTCTAAGCTCACAAAGCCTCTCTCTGTCAGAAATGCCCAAACCAGGAGGTCTATCTCTCTTTGCTGTGAGGGTGTGTGTGTGTATCCCAGAAGTGGAGCTGTTTCGGGACAACCCCACTTCTGGGATAGGAAGGAGTCTTTGGGAAGGAGTCTTACGCATTTGTTTCAGGAAAAGTATTAGAGATCCATGTTTGTGCTCTATGAGCTTTTATTTATTTATTTTTGCTCTATCAGTTTTTAGACTGTGTTAAAATAGGAGTAGAGATTCTTAGAGCCTACTGTCAGAAGCAAACTGTGGGCCAGTGGCCAGGCTGAATTCATGACATTAGTGTATCTCTAAAAGAAGATCTAGGGCCAACAACACTCAGTCTTGGTGACAGAAAAGAATTCTGGGTCTTTCAGTTAGTTTTTCTCTAACTTTACACACACTTACTTACCTTGGTGGCAACCTTGGGGGTCCTCGCATAACACTCCCTGTGTGACCAGCGTAGGTGGATTCCTGCAAGTATCCGAGAATGCTTTTCTTAGTTAATCTGAAACAAGAGCTTGTCAAGAGAAATTCGGGACAACTTTTTGGATGGGTCTAGAAATGGAAATGTAGCTGAGTTACAGAAAGTAGCTTAAAAGAATTCAGTCTTAATAATATTAACTCACTCCTACAAAAATTATCTATGTCCTAATACAAGTGAAAACACTGAGAGGAAGAAACCAAGGGATCTCCATTTTGGACCACAGGCTATACACCTAGTAGATTCATGAGACGTTAGGGTTGGTGTTTAAATAATGGCAGGCAGCACGGTAACAATTTAAGCAGGCACTAAAGGGAATTAAAAGATATATAGTCTTGGGCAGCGCCTGGGGCTCAACAGAGTATGGCGCCGCCCCATATGCCAGAGGTGGTGGGTTCAAACCCAGCCCTGGCCAATAACTGCAAAAAAAAAAAAAAGTCTTTATTCATCCCATGATCACACATAAGAAATGTAGTGCTTCTAAGTTTATTTATTTATTTATTTTCATTGTTTAGAGACAGAGCCTCAAGCTGTCACCCTGGATAGAGTGCCATGGCATCACAGCTCACAGCAACCTCTAATTCCTGGGCTTAAGCGAGTCTCCTGCCTCCGCCTCCCAAGTAGCTGGGACTACAGGCGCCTGCCACAACGCCCTGCCATTTTTTGGTTGCAGCCGTCATTGTTGTTTGGCAGGCCTGGGCTGGATTCGAACCTGCCAGCTCAGGTGTACGTGAACCATAGGTGCCAAACCATGTTTCTAAGTTTAAACACATAATAAATGAGGTGGCTATTAATTTGTTTCCCTTTAAATGGGCAGTTCTTATCTGATCACTGGATGGTTTCAACATTTTTCAGCCGGTTTTGATCTACAAGGAGGTGGGAACATAAAAGTTTAAGAGATGGCCTGAAAGGAAGAGCGGCGAGGAGGAATAAAAAGGTCTAAGAAAGAAGAGTGCTTATGCCACTCTAGTAAAGGGGTGGGGATGGGTAAGAAGGGTTTTGAAGCAAGGTGGGAAAGAGTAAAGGGGAATAATGTGAAAAGAAAAACACCTGTATAGTTGGAATGTTTTATCCCATCAGTAGATGAGAAATTGGAAGTGTGAAATTATGGGAAGATTTCTGTAGGAAAAGTATTCAAACTATGTTGTTTAAGTAGGTTTTCTGTACATGTGACAGCTCAAGACTAGGAAATGAATATAACACATGGAAAATGTTTTCAGATCTTCTGTTGAGCGAGAAGTTAAAGGATCTCAAAGCTAAAAATTCAGTTGTTTTTTTGGGGGTGAAGGGGCAAGTCCTCACCAAATTCTTCTAATTCTGATTTTTTTTTAACCTTTCCTATTTTCTAAGTTTCCACCACTGACACCCAGGAAATAATATTTCTCCAAGACCTCATAAGGGTAGAAAAATGCTAGTTCTTTAAAATCACAATGCCTTATTTTTGGTAAAGGAAGTTTTATAATAACCCAGGAATCTCTGGGCTAATTCAGACTGCTTTATTCCTTCTTACGTTATAAACAAGCTAAAACTCATTTTCATGATTTTTATTTTTATTATTTTTTTTAATTTTAATTTTTTTTCTTTTTTTTTTTTTTTGAGGTAGAGTCTCTCTATGTCGCCCTAGGTAGAGTGCTTGTGGCATCCCAACTCACAGCAACCTCAAACATTTGGGCTGAAGTGATTCTCTTGCCTTAGCCTTCCAGGTAGCTGGGACTTCAGGTGCCTGTTGCAATGCCTGGTTATTTTGGTTTTTTTTGGTTGCAGTTGTCATTGTTGTTCAGCTGGCCCAGGCCGGGCTTGAACCCACCAGTCTCAGTGTATATGGCCGGCGCCCTACTCACTGAGCTACAGGCGCCACCCACTTTCATGATTTTTAATTTATGTTGAATACTTACAGTTTTTCCTTAAATACCAAATGATTAATTGCCAATAAATGAGATGATTTAAGCATGTTTCAAAATGTTTAAAAATCTCATTTTTAAAAACATATTAAGCTTGCCCTTAAAACTTGGTTTCACTAATGAGTTCAGTTAATGTAGTGAGGCAAGTCACCAGCTCATAAACTCTGTAATATTCCAGAATATAATCCATGTCTTATAAATATACTGCTGCCTACATTTCTTCCTGACAAATAGTGCTACTTTTAAAATGCACTCGTTTCTTTGGTTACTTTTACAATTAAAATAAACAAACTCTAGCTGATAAAGAGAAACTTGTATTGTTTTTTTCAGAACTATAGTTGTTGAATATCTTACCTTAATAATTAAGAAATAATTTAAAAAACATAGACGTATAAATTTGACATGGAAAGGTATAGATGATGTACTGTATAAAATATATAGCATATGATCCAAATTTTATATTAAATATTAGTTGCAGTTTTCCCTGGGTTGTGGTATTTTTTTTTTTAATTTTTTTTTTTTTTTTTTGG
>CAUYON010083858.1:0-11733 GCA_963573935.1 Arctocebus calabarensis | reverse complement strand
CGCCTGTAGTCCCAGCTACTTGGGAGGCAGAGGCAGGAGACTCGCTTGAGCCCAGGAATTGGAGGTTGCTGTGAGCTGTAATGCCATGGCACTCTACCCAGGGTGACAGCTTGAGGCTCTGTCTTAAATAAATAAATAAATAAATAAAACTTTTACGGGGAGAGTTTTCAGCCTCAGCGTTATTGTTGTTTAACTACAGAGGATAGTTCTGATCAATCCCATCTCCAGCAAAGACAAGCTCATGACCTCCTTTTGCCTTGACCTTTCCAACCTCCTCTGCTCAGGCAATTCTGTTTTGCCATCGCCTGTGGTACAAAAACAAAGGACCCTCCCCTGCCCCTCTGGACAATTGGCCCAAGGCAAGGATGCAGATTTTAGTTCTCAAAAAGGGTGAGAATATTTTAAAGAGATAAAAAATATATTTTTTTTAGATGACAGATGACATTTGCTAAGTGTTTGTTAAATCAATTATGCCTCTTTAAAATTGTTCTTATCTTTTGACTCCCTCATCCAACCAACTCTTTGGAATTTATTCCGTGGAAATCATTCAAAAGGAGAAAAGAATTGAAGGTATTCATTTTTCAAGGCAGTATTACTGATCATGGAGAAAAATCAAAACTAATCCAGGCATCCAAAAAAGGGAGAACGGTTAAATAAGTTAGACTATGGTCATGGGATGAATCATCGCATGATGATTCTGAAATCTGTGTGACTACACGGTAAACAATAGAACACTTTGGATAAAAACAGAGCACTGAATTGTAGATGTGCTCTGAGTTACTACTCTGAAAAACATGGAGCATATGGGCAAAGACTAGCAGGGAACTCAAAGATGAAAACAGTTGGCGTGTTAGAGGGCGGAACAGTGGGCGGAAGCTTTTTCATGTATTGTTGTCATTATACTGTTTTATAACAAATAAAATCCACCAGAGAGATATGCGAAGCTGTCATGTGAAACAATGAAGGCATGAGGCCATTATTGTTCTTTAATTTCTCATTAAGAGCTCAGAAGCATCTTCCCACGCAGAGCCCTTTCGAAATGGGTGATGGGGACTGTATGTTGGGACAAAGGACAAAGGGAATCAGGAAAGGTTTAGACCTATAGGAATTTCTCAGAAGACTGCCCTGGGTGCCGGAGCAACACTGAATGGAGTTGGGGGTGGAAGAAGGCACCAAGATACTTGGGATGAGGCCATAAAGACCAACTCCTTTCTCATCACAATCTTGCCTGTCCTTTTTCACTTTGTCTCCAATGTTAACTGACTTAAACTGACAACTTGTTCCCCATGTGCTAACACTTTCTCCTATTAGAAATACCTTAAAAACAGCTCATTATATAAATGTGAAACTGCCTTTACAAATTTATGAAAAGGTGCAAGAGAAGAGCTAGAGGAAGGGCCCTAAAACTCTGCAAAGTGAGCTAAAATAATGATAATCATAATCAGCCAGTAACCCCCCATCTGTTGGATGGCGATCACTGTTCCTGGTGTTGGCTTGTTCACCCTGAAGTCACACATCGGTTATAACATTTCTTAACCTTCTCTATACAGAACAACATCTGTTTGGAACACAGGGGTAGTTTGGAGGATATCTTCCAGGTCTTGCATTCTAGTGACAGACCTGCCTAGATCAAGGAGCTGATCCAGCTGACCTTTGGGCCCCCACCCAACGTCTTGTATTTACACAACTGACCCATCCACACAGCGGTCCATACCAGAGGACTGAGGGTTCCACCCCGAAACCAGCCTATTAGCACATCCTGATTGCCTGACGCTCTGCCCGCTGATCTGTCATCAAGAATTCTGCATCAGCAGGTGCAGTGGCTCACCTGTGATCTCAGCACTCTGGGAGGCTGAGGTGGGTAGATTGCTTAAGCTCAGGAGTCTGAGACCAGCCTGACCAAGAGTGAGACTCCATCTCTAAAAGTAGCTGGGCACTGTGGTGGGCACCTGTAGTCTCAGGTACTTGGGAGGCTGAGGCAAGAGGATCGCTTGAGCCCAGGAGTTTGAGGTTGCTGTGAACGATGATGTCACAGCTCTCTATCCAGGGTGACAGAGTGAGACACTGTTTAAAAAAAAACAAAAAACTTTGTCTCCCCAATTCTCAGAGAAGTGGATTTTAAAAATTCTTTCTGTCTCCCCAATTAGTGCTATGAAAAATAAACTCTTTCTCTGCTGTAAATTCCCTACTGCATCTCAATATTGGCTTTCTCTTGAGCAGTGGGCAGATGAACCAGGCTGGGCAGCAACAAATGAGGGATCTAAGATAGCACCTGAGGGGCCAGCCTTTCAGGAAAGCTGGTCCAGTCTCCTCACCTCTCTGATGCTCAGCAACCCCCAGAGCTGAGCCAGCACTACAGACAGCAACTTGCAGGCCACACCTCACCCACCCTGCCTGGCACTTCACTCTGGGACAGTTACTGGCCTAAGTTCTTCCATCTGTGAAATGACGTTTTCAGATCAGAGCTTTGATGCTCTCCAAGGAGTCTGCCAGATCCAGTATTCTGTGGGTTTAAACATTGCCTAATTCTTTAAAATACCATTTCTTGACATATCTCTTCCAAGACCCAGAGGAGTGTTCTATGAAGTCACAACCACACTAACAGGAACTGCAAAGCTAAATGCTTTTATTCCTCTGGAATAAGGAAGCAGGAAGATGAAGCCCAGTGGAGAGGACGAACACCCAAATACCATTTTTAAGAGGAAACAGGCTTGGCTCGGCGCCTGTGGCTCAATGGGCTAAGGCGCCAGCCACGTACACCTGAGCTGGTGGGTTTGAATCCAGCCGGGGCCTGTCAAACAACAATGACGGCTGCAACCAAAAAATGGCCAGGTGTTGTGGCGGGCGCCTGTAGTCCCAGCTACTTGGGAGGCAGAGGCAAGAGACTCACTTGAGTCCAGGAATTGGAGGTTTGCTGTGAGCTGTGATGCCACAGCACTCTATCCAGGGTGACAGCTTGAGGCTCTGTCTCAAAATATAAATAAATAAATAATTTTAAAAAAAAAAGAGGAAACAGGCTTTATTCAGCCAGCAGAGCTACAGCAAATCTAAAAATCTCAAAATGGTCCTGTTCCCCAACTGGCTTTGTCTTTCCCTTTTTATCTCCAGTCAAGAAGTTCCATGAGTTACCTTTCTCATTGGTCAGCTTGAATCAAGCTGGAGAAGCTGCTCCAGCCTCTACAGAACTACAGGAGTTCACAGAAGTGGAAAGTTCCAGGTCCCAGGAAATTAAATCCACAAATTCCTAAGAGCTGAGTCACCATGGGGAGGACCTTGCAGAGGGTCCATGGGGTCTCCTTGAGAAGACCTCTGTTCTCCTAGACCTCACCCTTCCTGGGGATCCTCTCTCATGGCTGCTCTCAATTCTTGCTTTCTTTTATCTCTTTTTTTAATGCTTTGAATTTCTGTAGCTCTTGAATGTTTACAAAGCACTTTCAAAAACATCCTCATCCATCATCCTTCTGAGAATTGTAAGGAGCTGTTATGAATCCACTTTACACTTAGAACAACAGGATAAGCTGTGTAAATGGCAAAGTTGAAGCTCAGGGTCAGGTTCTCACCTCCAAATTGAACATGCTATTCTTGGCACATTCAGGTCTCCAGAATTAGGGCAACAGGTGAGTGTTTCTGGAGAGTCCAGATGTATTGAGGACAAGGACGTGGGATGAAGACAAGTGTGTACAAAAAGAGGGAAAAAACTGAACCAAGGAGAGTCCAGAAAGGAAACCAAGGTGGGGCCCAGCAACAAACAGACCTTAACTAACCTCAAGGCTTATTCCCAAGGGTTATTTCCCAGGACATTAGAGCCCAATGACAGAACCCTTACGGGCTGGGTGATAATTTTGCAAAGCCCTCCTGGTGATGGAAAAATTGAGTACACATTTTAAAAACCTAAATCTTTTCCCCTTCACATTTAATTTAACAACCGCTGCAACATGTTCTGTTCCAAATCAGACGCCTCATTGTCCCTTTGTTCAAAAGAGGAAATTAAAGTCTAGAAAAGAAGACAAGCTCTGATTTGCTGATGTGTTTTCTCTTTGGCCACGAAAGGTCATTAAAATGCACTTCCAGCTCCTGCAGGAACATTTACATTTGAAGCAAAGTTAATTCACTTCCCTGCCCAGTGATTTCCATTCATTTTCATCTATTACTGAATTATACCCTTATATTTTAGACTGGTACCTTGCTCACTATTGCCAGAAAGTCTTTGTAAACTCATTCCATGCACTGACAGAGAACGATGTCTAAGGTAGAATGCCAGGGAAAACCAAGGTACAGAACAGGGAGTACAGCACAATCCCATTTAAAGTAGGCACTCTATCCCCTTCCCAGTTCTCTGACCTTCTGGAGCCACCTACTTCCCTTGGCTTCCGAAAAGAATAACTAAAGCCTTCATCCTTCAGGATGGTAGGCTCCCAATCCCAATGACCTTGAAAGATGCTCAGGGGGTTCAGGGTTATATCAATCTCCAAAGCAGTGTGGGGCTTCTCAGTCACAGCCCTACCCAGGGACTGGGTTCTGCACCTTGTTTCTGCATTTTCAAGAAGCCCACCAAAGAGTGATGCCTGTGGTTCAAAGGAGTAGGGCATCGGCCCCATATACTGGAGGTGGGAGGTTCAAACCCAGCCCTGGTCAAAAAAAACAAAAAGCCTACCAAAGGGTTTTGTTTCCCTAATAAAACACCTGTCTCTTCCTAGAACAACAGGCACACATTGCTAACAGCTTTTTCTCCATCTCTGCAAAGACCTATAGATGGTGCTAGAAGTCGGAGATTACAATTGAATAAAGGAGACTTTAGAAGGCTCCAAGGTCATCCTTTAAAGGTGGTCTTTTAAACCCAGTGAGTGGGATTGAGAGAAAAGAGAGCACATAGAGACATCAATATTTTCTTTGACGCTTCTACTTTTGTTTAAATTATAATAGAATTAAAATAAACTATAAATACATTATTGTCCATTTTTCTCTGTTCTCTTATGAAAATTGGGCCCAGAGATTGCACTATTTGTTATTATTATTTTATTTATTTATTTATTTTTGTAAAGACAGAGTCTCACTTTATCGCCCTGGGTAGAGTGCCGTGGCGTCACACTGCTCACAGCAACCTCCAGCTCTTGGGCTTAAGTGATTCTCTTGCCTCAGTCTCCCGAGTAGCTGGGACTACAGGCGCCCGCCACAGCGCCCGGCTATTTTTTTGTTTTTGCAGTTCGGCCGAGGCCCTTGCAGTTCGCCCTTCGGTATATGGGGCCGGCGCCCTGCTCACTGAGCCACAGGAGCCGCCCTCAATAGTGTTTAAATTATATTTCTAGCTCTTATTTGTTTGTTTTTTAATTTTGAAGAAAGAATCTTACTCTGCTGCCCAGGCTGGAGTGCCATGGCCTCAACCTAGCTCACAACAACCTCAAACTCTTAGGCTCAAGTGATCTTCCTGCCTCAGCCTCACAAGTTGTTGAGATCACTGATCCACCACACCCAGCAAATTTTTCTGTTTTTAGTAGAGAAGGGTCTGGCTCTTGCTCAGGCTGATCTGGAACAACTGACCTCAAGCGATCCTCCTACCTTGGCTTCCCAGAGTGCTAGGATTGTAGGAATAAACCACCATGCCTAGCTGATTATATGTGTATTTAAATATTTGGGTTTAATTATTCATGGTGGCTATGTTAGGAGCAGGTTGGACCAGGACTGTGGTCCACAGTGGGCAAGTTTAGTTGGAATTTCCTGAGGGTGAATATGGTGCATAAATTGAGAATTCTACTCAATTGCTGGAGACCTGAACCCAGGAAGGCCTTTTGAAACATGGATCCTGCTGAGAATTTGGAAGTAGAAGAAAAAGATACTTTAGGCAGGTGAATTGCCCTCTCTCTGTAGGGTCCCAGAAGTGGGATTGGGCAGGACAAAGTAGGGAGTAGAGGTTAGATTGGCCAGCTTGCCTTTGGTCAGTGTTCCCCTGTGCTCTGATGGCTGTTGCAGCTTCTCAGGGCACTTATTTGTCTCCTACCACCAGCCTAGGTGAGTGGAGAAGTCAGAGACTAGAGCTTTTAGGAGAAGCAGTTAAAGATGAAGTGAGTGGCTGACATAACCTCTTATCTCCTTTCTGACAAACATGTTTTCTAGTGAAGGGTGAACAGACAGTAAATCCTCAATGGGGATTGGCAGCTTTGCTGGCTAACCAGCTGTCTCTCACATGCTTCTTTGTATCTGAGGCCTGGGAGCCAGTGGTCCTTATAAGACTAGGGTGGCCCAGTGAAGTTGGGGCAGGGCAAGCTTAGCCCAGTTAGCTGCTCCCTAGCCACTCTAGCTTTCAACAAAATGTTAGCTTGGAAGGAACCTTAGGCATCAACTTGTTGGGTGGTTTTTTTGGACATTGTCTTTTTTAGCCATATAACCCTCCATTTTCTTGAAACCTTACTCAGAGAATGGTTGGAAAACCATGGATCTAGTCTAGTCCTTAATGGCAGAGAAAACTGAAGGCTTGCTTATTGCTTCCTAGGAAGAATGCCTCCTTTCTCTGGCTGTCCCCTCAGTATGAGGTTCATGGAGATGCAGGATGTCTGTATCTTACCAGGGAGGTCAGATACATGTTCCTCCTCAGAATCTTGTTCTCAGGCTGGCACCGAGTCCCTTACCCAGGTATCACTGATGTTTCCCCCCTGACTGCTCCTGATGCTATGCAGACCTCTTTTCTGAGGGCTCCTGAGTTGGGACAGGAGAGGAAAGGCCTGTGGGGAAGAGCCTGGCAAGGAACTGAGAGCCTTGGCTCCTGGTCAGTTAACCAATCAAACATTCATTGAATGCCTGTTAGGTCCCAGAACTGGGGAGACCCAGACAGGTGCAAACCAGGTCTCTGGCTCTTAAGGGACTTGCCATCTAGTCAAGGGATGATACATGAACAGTTTGAGCAAGAGGTGTCACTATGCAAAGTGTGATCTCAGAACCAATGGAACAGACAGAATTGGGGATAAGGGGTAGACACCCAAGTGTTGGAATGATGTAAGAAGATTTCTTGGAAGGTGGGACTTAAGCTGAGTCTAGAAAGATGCAGTGATTTCCTAGGTCTCCATTTTCTTTTTTCTTTTTTTTTTTTTGAGACGGAGTCTCACTCTGTTGCCCTGGGTACAGTGCTATGGCACCATAGCTCACAACAACCTCCAACTCTTGGGTTCAAGTGATCCTCTTGCCTCAGTTTTTCTATTTTTAGTAGAGATGGGGGTCTCGCTTTTGCTCAGGCTTGTCTCAAACTTGGGCTCAAGCTATCCACCTGCCTTAGCCTCCCGGAGTGCTAGGATTACAGGCATGAGCCACCGTGCCTGGCCATAGGTCCTTGTCTTTTTTTTTTTCCTTAGGTCCCTATTTTCAAACAAGGTGGGTATTGGACTCAAAGGAACATTTGAGGTATCCTAGGTTAAGAAGGCATTTCCAGGCTCGGCGCCTGTGGCTCAATGGGCTAAGGCGCCAGCCATGTACACCTGACTTGGCGGGTTCGAATCCAGCCCCGGTCGCAAAACAACAATGGTGGCTGCAACCAAAAAATGGCTGGGCGTTGTGGCGGGTGCCTGTAGTCGCAGCTACTTGGGAGGTGGAGGCAGGAGACTCGCTTGAGCCCAGGAATTGGAGGTTGCTGTGAGCTGTGATGCCACGGCACTCCATCCAGGATGACAGCTTGAGACTCTGTCTCAAAAAAAAAAAAAGAAGGCATTTCCAGGCTTTGGGGCCAGGCGCAGTGGCTAATGCTTGTAATCCTAGCACCTTGGGAGGCCAAGGCAGGTGAATCACCTGAGCTCACAGGTTCAAAACCAGCCTGAGCAAGAGTGAGACCCCCATCTCTAAAAAATAACTGGGCTCCTGTAGTCCCACCTACTTGGGAGGCTGAGGCAAGAGAATTGCTTGAGTCCAAGAGTTTGAAGTTGCTGTGAGCTATGATGCTACAGCACTCTACTGGGATGGTGGGGGGTGGCCACAAAGTGAGACTCAGTCTCACAAAAAAAAAGAAGAAGGCATTTCCAGGCTACATTCCTAAAATCCAGGTAATAGGAAATAATAATAGTAGAGTAGTTGAAGGTACTCTTTTTTTTTTTTTTTTTTTTGCGCTTTTTGGCCAGGGCTGGGTTTGAACCCACCACCTCTGGCATATAGGGCCAGTGCCCTACTCCTTTGAGCCACAGGCACTGCCCTTTTTGTTTATTTTTGAGACAGAGTCTCTATGTCACCCTTGGTAGAGTGCTATAGCATCACAGCTCACAGCAACCTCAAACTCTTGGGCTTAAGCGATTCTCTCGCCTCAGCCTCCCAAGTAGCTGGGACTACAGGTGCCCACAATGCCTGGCTATTTTTTTGTTGTAGTTGTCATTGTCGTTTAGCTGTCCTGGGCTGGGTTTGAACCCATTAGCCTCGACGTATGTGGCCAGCACCATAAACACTGTGCTCCGGGTGCTGAGTCAATAGAAGGTACTCTTAAAAAATGTTTATGTGCCATGTATTGTTTGTTTCCATCCTTATTATAACCCTTTCTAAGTTAGGTTCTGTTGCTATTCCCATTTTATAGATGAAGAAACTCAGGTACAGAAAGGCTTTTTATGACTTTCTGGAGGTTGCACAGCTAATAAGTTGCAGAACCAGGAGTCGAACTGAGGCAGGGAGTGTGGCCTGAGTGTGTTCTTGAGAACTGAGCTCCACAGATAAGGCTTTGGTTGTTCCTAAGGCAGGGAAATGGAGGCTTGAAGAAGGGGGTTCCAGAGGCATTTGTAGCTTTGCCTCCCCCAACCTTCTCCCTTTCTCCCATCTCTACTCAGCCCACTACCAGCACTAAGTTATGAATCATCTGCTGTATGTACACAGGGAAACCCCAGCCTCTGGGGTATCTTGTATTGTCTAACTAAACTGACACTGGCTGAGGGGTGTATTGACCTTGTTGCCTAGTCAAGTTGTTATGAGGCGGAAGAGAGTGAGATGCCTAGAATGATAATGAGCCGCACTGACCCACAGTCCTGTCTAGATTGGACCCAGTGCTCTTCTCTTGTTCTCTTATCCCCAGATAGGTTACAAACTTGATGTAATTGTTCTTTATTTGTTTATTTTTTTTTTTTTAAGACAGCGTCTCACTCTGTTGCCCTAGGTAGAGTGCCACAGCATCATCATGGCTCAAAGCAACCTCAGTCTCATAAGCTCAGGTGTTCGTCTTGCCTCAGCCTGTCAAGTAGCTGGGACTACAGGACCCCACCACAGTGCCTGGCTAGCTTTTCTATTTTTAGTAGAGTCAGGGTCTTGCTCTTGCTCAGGCTGGTCTCGAACTCATGAGCTCAAGTGATCCACCCACCTCAGCCTCCCACAGTGCTAGAATTATAGATGTGAGCCACTGAGCCCAGCCGATGTAATTGTTCTTAAAAAAAATTCAGAGTTTACAAAGGATAATATTTCTGTCTTCTTACCCTCTCCCATCCCAGAGGATTTCAAATTCTCCCATTCTCATAGTAAGGAATAAGAGTTTGCAGGCCAGGTGTGGTGGCTCACTCCCGTAATCGTAGCACTCTGGAAGTCCAAGGTAAGTGGATTGACTTTTACAGGTTCAAGACCAGCCTGAGCCAGAGTGAGACCTCATTCTAAAAGCTAGCTGGGCATTGTGGTAGATGCCTGTAGTCCCAGTTACTTGGGAGGCTGAGGCAAAGAGAATTACTTGAGCCCAAGAGTTTGAGGTTGCTGTGAGCTGTGATACAGCAAAAAACAAAAAAAGTTTGGGGTCAACCTTAAGTTAGGGTATACTTTAACTAAAAGAGTAGAACTGGGGGCAGCGCCTACGGCTCAGCAGGTAGGGTGCTGGCCCCACATACCGAGGATGGCGGGTTCAAACCTGGCCCCGGCCAAACTGCAACAAAGAAATAGCCGGGCATTCAGGTGGGCGTCTGTAGTCCCAGCTACTTGGAAGGCTGAGGCAAGAGAATCATTTAAGCTCAGGAGTTGGAGGTTGCTGTGAGCTGTGATGCCATGGCACTCTATCAGGGGCAATAAAGTCAGGCTCTGTCTCTTAAAAAAAAAGAGTGGAACTGGAATATTCCTAACACAGATAATAAATGCTTGAGGTGATAGATACCCTAATTACCCCGATTTGATTATTACACATTGTATGCCTGCATCAAAACATCACATGTCCCTTATAAATATTTAGAACTATTATGCCCATAATAATTACAAATAAAAGATTAACCAAAAAGGAGTTTGAGATGGGGGCTGGAAAGAGAAGGGGGATAGCAGGTTTGAGGACAGCAGGTCAACTTTTCATGTGGAGTAGGTACCCAGGTGGACATGGGTTCTTTCCTCAGTCCTAAGGGAATCTCTGGCTGAAGGCAAGGAGTGTCCTCTGGTTCAGCCTCTCTTCTCCCAACAGGTGGTTGCCTGAACAGTCCAGGAGTACTTGTGGGTAAACAGCCTTGAAAATATCTGTGTTTAAGCTTTGGAGAGTGGGCTTCACATGTATCACTGTATTTTTCACATGATAAAAGCAGTGTCAGGGTGGTGCCTGTGGCTCAACAGAATAGGGCGCTAGCCCCATATGCTGGAGGTGGAGAGTTCAAACCTAGCCCCAGCCAAAAACTGCAAAAAAAAAAAAAAAAAAAAAAGGCAGTGTCAGCTTGTAGAAAATTTAGAAATGTGGAAAAAGTAATCTCTGTATAATTCTACAGAAGGTAGTCATTAAAACAGTGGTGAACTTGATCTTGCCTTTTCTGAACGTAGTTTTTGGTTCTGTGCATGTGTTTTAACGTAGGTCAACTCATTTTGTATATATAGTTTTTAATTTAATTTTAATTTTTTTGGAGACAGAATCTTACTGTGTCACCCTTGGTAGAGTGCTTTGATGTAACAGCTCACAGCAACCTCAAACTCTTGGGCTTAAGCAATTCTCTTCTCCCGAGTAGCTGGGACTGCAGGTGCCTGCCATAAGGCCCAGCTGAGTTTTTTTGTTGCAGTTGTCATTACTGCTTTTAGCTGGCCTGGGCCAGGTTCGAACCTGCCAGCCATGGTGTATGTGGCCAATGCCCTACTAACTGAACTATGGGTGCCACCTGTTATTTATTTATTGAGACAGAGTCTCATTATGTCACCCTCAGTAGAGTGCTGTGGTGTCATAGCTCACAGCAACTTCAACCTTTTGGGCTCAAGCGATTCTCTTGCCTCAGCCTCCCTAGTAGCTACGACTACAGATGCCCAGCACAGTGCCTGGCTATTTTTTTGTTGTTTAGCAGGCTTGGCAGGGTTCAATGCCTGTGGTCGGTGCCCTAACCACTGAGCTATAGGTGCCCAGCCTGTGTTGATTTTTTTGAGACAGAATCTCATTCTGCTGCCTTGGGTAGAGTGCTGTGCATAACAGCTCACAGCAACCTCAAACTCATGGGCTTAAGCCATCCTATTGCCTTAGCTTCCCAAGCATCTGGGACTGCAGGCGCCTGCCACAATGCCTAGTTAGTTTTTCTATTTTTAGCAGAGATGGGGTCTCACTCTTGTTCAGGCTGGTCTGGAACTCATGAGTTCAAGCAATTCAACTGCCTCGGCCTCTCAGAATGCTAGGAGTACCAGCGTGCGCCACTGCGCCTAGCCTTGTTTTCTTTCTTTTTTTTTTTTTTGAGACAGAGCCTCAAGCTGTCACCCTGGATAGAGTGCTGTGACATCACAGCTCACAGCAACCTCCAATTCCTGGGCTCAAGCGAGTCTCCTGCCTCCACCTCCTAAGTAGCTGGGACTACAGGC
>CAUYON010083856.1:0-32983 GCA_963573935.1 Arctocebus calabarensis | reverse complement strand
CAGCCTCCCTAGTAGCTGGGACTACAGGCGCCCGCCACAGCGCCCGGCTATTTTTTTGTTTTGCAGTTCGGCCGAGGCCGGGATTGAACCCGCCACCTTCGGTATATGGGGCCGGCGCCCTACTCGCTGAGCCACAGGAGCCTCCCTAAAAACAAATCTTTTTTGACATAACCACAATCCATTCCATACCTTAACAATTGTTATAAGAATCGGGCCTCAATATCAAATAGCCAATCAGTGTTTGGATTTCATACTGTCATAAATGTCAAACATTGTTGAGATTTTTGTTTTGCTTTTGTACTTTTCATTTGTCTGTGTCAAGATCCCAACAAAGTCCATATTGCAGCTGGTTGATGTGACTCTTAAGTCTCTGTTAATCTACAGGTATTGTTTCTATCTCTCTCAATGTTTTATTTACCTTAAAGTTTAAAAAAGCTAGAACTATTCTATAGTGTCCTACTACTTGGATTTTGCTGACTGCATCCCCATGCAATTGTTTAACATACTCTTTCTGTCTTCTACATTTTCTCTAAAGGACAATTTATTAGAGTTTTGGTTTTGTTTGTATTTTTGGTGATGCTACTTTAAGTATCATGTTAACTGTAGGATTTTTGTAGATGCCTTTGATTATCAGATTGAAGAAGTTCTCTTCTATTCCTACTTTGCTCAGAGTATTTAATCAGGAATAGATACTTAATATTGTCAAATGTTTTTCCTGTATCTACTAAGATAATCTTATGGGTTTTTAAAATCTACTGCCTTGGTAATAACCCTGATTTTCAAATGCAAAATCAGCCTTGCATGCCTTAGATAAACACCATTTGATCAGTTTTATTTCTCTTTTTATAGACTGCTGTTTTCCATTTGCCAATATTTTATTAAGGATTTTGTCAATGTTCACAAGGACATTGGCCTATAGTATTCTTTATTAAAATGTCTTTGGTTTTATTATCAGAGTTAAGCTAGCCTTATGAAACGAGTTAAGTGCTCCCTTCTCTATTTTCCAAAAGATGTTTGTGTAGAATTGGTACTATTCCTTCCTTAAATGTTTGACAGACTTCACCACTGAAGCATTTCGGGCAGGCCTGAAGTTTCTTTGCAGAATTCTTAGTTACAAAATTTATTTAGTTTTTTTAAATTTCCGATTAATATGATGGTACAAATGATTACATTACATTGTGTTTCTTAGGCAATGTTCAAGTTGTAGTTGAGCCCTTTACCCCAGGAGTGTGCCATATGCCCTTACACTGTGCAACTTAGTTGACAGATTACAAAATTAATTTAATAGATGTATGGCCACTTAGTTTCTATTTCTTTTTTGAGTCAGTTTTGGTAATATTTGTCTTTTAAGAAATTTTTCCATTTCATCTAAAATTGTTGAATTGGGCTCGGTGCCTACAGCACAGTGGTTATATTGCCAGCCACATACCCTGAGGTTGACAGGTTCAAAACCAGCCTGGGCCAGCTAAACAATGACAAATGCAACAAAAAATAGCTGGGCATTGTGGCAGGCACCTATAGTCCTAGCTACTTGGGAGGCTGAGGCAAGAGAATCACTTAAGCCCAAGAGTTAGAGGTTGCTGTGAGCTGTGACACCACAGCATTCTATCAAGGGCAACATGGTGAGTCTCTGTCTCAAAAAAAAAATAAATAAATAAAATAAAATAAAATTGTTGAATTGACTGGCATAAAGTTACTCATATGATCCTTTCAATATGAATAGAACCTAGAGTGACATCATCTCTCTCATTCCAGATATTGGTAATCGTGTCTTCTTAATTAATTTCACTTGAGGTTTATCAATTTTATTCATCTCTCAAAGAAACAGTTTTTGGTTTTTTTCATTTTATTATTTGTTTATTTTCATGTTTAATTGATTTATTATTTCTTCTTTATTATTTCTTCCTTCAATCTACTTTAAGTCATTTTATTCTTCCTTTTCTATTTCCTTAATCAAGGTAGAAGCTTAAATCACTGACTTTATATCTTTCTTCTTTTTTAAGTATTTAATGTCATAAATTACTCTTTAAAAACTCAATTTAACTGCAGATCACAGATTTTGATACCTTATATTTTAATTTAAATTCCATTCAAAATATCTGTTTTCCCTTGTGACTTCTTCTTTGATCTGTGGGCTACTTAGAAAAACATTTAACTTCCAAATACTTGGGTTTTCTCCAGGGTTTTTCCTGATGATGTTGGTCTTTTCAAATTTGTTGAAGTTGGGCTTACGGTCTTCCATATAATCTATATTGGTGATGAATGTTCCATGTGCAATTGAAAAAAATTGGTAATTTTCTTTTGTTGGGGAGAATTCTATATGTTAGTTAGGTCAAGTTGGTCAATCATGTTTTTCCCCAGGTCTTCTAAACACTTAATGATTTCTGTCTACTTATTCTATTAATTACTAAGAGAGGAATTTTTTTAATTTCCAACTATAATTCTCATGGGAATATACGTGAGAGTAGAATTTCTAGATAAGGGGGAAATAGCATGTTTACCTTTTTAATCAACTGCCAAACTATCTTCCACAGTACGTGTATTTATACCCTTTGGCATTCTCATCAATAATGTATTAGGGTTCCAATATCTCCTCATTCTTGTCAACACTTGTTATAGTCTGTTTTTCAAATTTTTATAGCCATCCTTGTGGATGTGAGGTGTTATCTTATTATGGGTTTGATTTTCATTCCTGAACAATCAATAATGTTGAGCATCTTTGCGAGCACTTGTTCTCTACTTATGTATTTTCTTGGAGATTACTGTATATTGATGAGAAATCTGCTCGCATACTCATCACTGCCCCTCTCTGCACATTAAATGCAGAAGGGCAATTGTGAGAGTGAAAGTTGATTAATGTGCCTTTTTTCCCCCCTCTTCCAGATTTGAAATTTTTCTCTTTTATCATTCATTTTGATTAATTGATACACAGTTTTTTTGCTTGTGTTTGGTTCACAGAACTTCTTGAATATGAGTGTTTACAATATTAGAAAGCTTTCAATCATTATTTCCTATAATTTTTTTCTCTCCTCCAAGACTCCAACTACACATATAATTAGGCTACTTGATATTGTCTAATAGCTCACTAATATTAAGTTATTTTTTTCTCTATTTCATTTTGCATAATGTCTATTGCTTTATCTTCAAGTTCACTACTCTTTTTTGCTAGAATGTCTAATCTACTAATCCCATATAGTACACTATTTTTCCAAGTGCTGTAATTTTCATCTTTATAAGTTTGATTTGCATCTTTTTAAATATCTTCCATGTCTCCACTTAGCTTTTTAGACATATAGTCTATCGTTACATGATAATAACTGCTATGTCCTCGTCTGTTAATTCTAACATCTGTACTAACTGTAAATTAGTTTGGGTTGATTTTTCTCATTGTAGGTTCTGTTTTTCTTCTTCTTTGCCTAACTACTAAATTCTGATTAAGTGGCAGACATTGTGAATTTTACTTTGCTGGGTTCTGGAAATTTTTGTATTCCCATTAATATTCTTTGTTTTGTTTCTGTGCTTTGTTTGGGAAATACTTAAGTAACTTAGAAGCAGTTTTATCCTTTTGATCTTGCTTTTAAGATTTTTAATGGGGATTAGTACAACATTTACTCTGGCCCTAATTATCTCCCACTATTAAAGCAAGATACCTCTGTGAATCACAAAGCTTTTTATGCTGGCTGGTGTAACAAGCACTGTTTTCAGACCTGTGTGAGCACTAAATACAGTTCTCTCTAATCCTTTCAAAGGGCTCTCTCCCTGTCCTTGGGTAGCTTCCTTACATGCGCTTGCTGACCTGTAGTCTGTGCATACTCATGGGGATTCTCTTTCAGGGGATTCTTTTACAGGGCTTTCCTCCTCAGTGCTCTGCCTGGAAATTCCTCCCTCCATTGTCTTCCTGTAAACTCAACTCTGTGTTCTTAATTCACCAAGTCTTCCAGGCTCCAGGTGGGCTTCTTCTACCTGAGCCACAGCCCTGAAACTCAAGGAAGTGAAGACAATCATGGAGCTCAGGGCATTTGTTCCTCTTTTGGTCAAAGACTATTGTCTTTCATTACTGATGTCCAATATCTTAAGAGCTGTTCTTTTTTTCCCTGACTTTTATTGGTGTTGTTATTTCAGACAGGAGGGTAAATCCAATACCCAATTACTCCATCTCGGCTGAAAGTGCAAGTTCAAAGTCTATTTTTGAGAGAGATGATTTCACTCTGTTGCCCCAGCTATAGTGCAGTTATCATAGTTCACTTTAACCTCCAACTCTTGGGCTCAAGTGATCCTCTTGACTTTAAAGTAGCTGTCATTCCCGGTGTGCACCACCATGCCCAGCTAATTTTTCTGTCTATTATGGTGCTCAGGTTGGCATCAAACTCCTAGCCTCAAGTGCTCCTCCTAGCTAGGCCTCCCAAAATGCTAGGTACGATATAAGCCACCATGTTCCACTCTCATAGTATTTTAAGTAACAACTCAAACACAAATAAATATAGGTGGGACAGTAACTATTATTATGTTAGTAAATTCTATTGCACTACCATTTCTTATTATGGATTTTCTTATTTTTAAAATCAGGGAGCTGGAAGACCCTTTCATATATATTTTATACTTTGACTATGAGGAAGATCTGAGCAAAGCTTACACAACATGCTATAGTGTTTGAACTAAAATAAAATCTGAAGCCCCTCCCTCCGAGGTGACTGAATGGGCCCCCTCTTGGCCATGGGTGTTACAGAAAGAAGCAAAGGCTTAAAACAGAGCAAAAATGTTCTACAAACTGTCTCTTCAAAATCCCCTCACTCTTTCTGAAAATTAAACCTATATTCCTGCCTGAGGCAGCAATCAGAGGGATAGGGGACTGTTCTTTGTACTGTAAGATAGTTCAAGGGAATTGTGAGTGCAGGGCAGGACAGAGGTCAGGAGACAGCAATAGCCTGAAGCTCAAAACTCCCTTTAAAACTCTGCATTTCTGCTTAAAGGAAAATTATGGTACTTTAGGACAAAAGTCTGTCACCTTCCTCATCAGCTGGCAAATTAATCAACTTCCCTTTCCTTTTCCTCAAACCACTTCCCCTCAAGTCTACATCTGGCTGCAGGAACAAACACCAAATTTTCAGTAACATGGCGACCCAGAAACACCCTAAAACTGAGTTGCTAGCCACAAGAAGAGAAGTCAGACATGCCTCCTCATGCTCCCTTCCCTCTTTGGAGCTATCCCTTGTAACTCATTAACAGGCCTATGGCTACATAAGACAAAGCTTAAACCAAGCCTCCAGGTAATCAATTTACTTAACAGATCCTATGAACTGGAGTGTATGTCCAAGGGCTTATCTCTAATTAACAGACATTCCAAGCCTTTAACAAAGCTTCATTTCTTTAACCAAGTATTAATTAAAGAATCTTAAATCTATCTGGTTTATTGCCCAGATTAAACTATGTGAAATATTTTGATTTTACAATTTCCTTCTCACAAAGTATAAAATTTAAAACTCTTTGTTATTAAGTTAAATTAGTCACACTTCTGTATAGAATTTAATAGGAAGTATTATTTTAACTTGCATCCTTGAATACTTATAAAGGCATCCATACTTCAATCTATTAGACTTTTAAAGAAAAACCTCAAGACACATAATTCCCCAGAGTTCCTATTTCTAAACCAAAACAAAAACCACCCCCAAAACAAAACAAACAAAAACCCACAAAACGAATTATCAAGTTTATCAAAGCGTATGTCAAGATAACAGGTCACCCTTACCAGTGCTTGGCTAACATTTCCTCCAGTGGCTAGTGATTTGAAATGGCTACTGTTGTAGACCAATTGAACTTCTGAGATTTCCACTGTCTCCAATTCCTCTTGAGTTTGCCGATCAATCACATGCAACTTCTCTACGCTATCTAAGAGCACAATTGTGCGTGAGTTTATCCACTGCAATTCAAGCACACAACAAAATAAAAGTGAGACCCAACCTAAATCATCATTCCTGACAAAAAGAGAGGTTGGCCACTTAGTAAATTACATTGAGGACTTTATCCATTAAATAACTTTCATAGCAACACAATCAGTAACAGTCCAGAGAACACAAAAAACGACTGAGTTTTGATGGTGTTAAATGACACATAGTATAAAAGAAGCCTAACACCTGTAATAGATAGATCATAGGATATATTTGTTTTATATCATAGGATATATTTGTTTTTATTTTTATTTTTTGAGACAGAATCTCACTTTGTCACCCTGGGTAGAGTACCCTATCCTCATAATTCACAGCAACCTCAAACTCTTAGGGGTCAAGGGATCTTTTTGCCTCATCCTCCCAAGTAGCTGGGACTACAGGCGCCCACCACAACACCCAGCTATTTTTTCTATTTTGAAAAACAAAGTAGGAAAGACACATTAATTTAGCTTTGTCCACCTTTATCACTGCTAGTTTTCAGGGTACAGAAGTCACCTGGCTAAAAGAAAGAGAGAGAAGGAGAGAGAAAGAAGGAGAGACAAACCTTCAGCAGTTTGTGATTATTCCTGAAAGTAGACCCTCACTATTGGTCAAGTGCTGACATTATTGTAAATAAGCCTTTTAAAGGTAATTTACAAAACAATGCAATTAACCATCACCTCCATGACAACATCAACAGTCTCACTGTTAGGAGAATGGCTACTTGAGGTTGGGGGGAAAATTTTCCAGTGACAAACTTTAAAAGTAAAAGCACATGTAGTGAGAATAAGATGGGGTCAGGCTAGGTCAGACACGACAATGACACTGCTGTTCTGGTCATTTTAGGTCCTAAGTGACTTTCACTCTAGTCATTCTTACTATTTTATAAATTTAGTTCCCACCCTAAAGATGCCCACCTTGAATAATTTAGGAATTGACTTTTGAAACATAAATGTTGTAATAGACTGTCACCGGCGCCTGTGGCTCAACGGGCTAAGGCGCCAGCCACGTACACCTGAGCTGGCGGGTTCAAACCCAGCCCAGGCCCACCAAATAACAAAGATGGCTGCAACCAAAAAATGGCCGGGCGCTGTGGCGGGTGCCTGTAATCCCAGCTACTTGGAAGGCAGAGGCAAGAGACTCGCTTGAGCCCAGGAATTAGAGGTTGCTGTGAGCTGTGATGCCATAGCACTCTATCCAGGGTGACAGCTTGAGGCTCTGTCTCAAAAAAAAAAAAAAAAGTAATAGACTGTCACTGAGTTTTGCTGATTATTATTTAAAATAAGGGTTATTGTGGTTTTTGCTTTACAAAGATTGATTCAGGAAATTAACTTTTGAATTGGAAATGTAATAGATTGTCACTGAGTTGTATTGACTATTATTTAAAATGAAGATTATTGTGGTCTATATTGTGAATCATTACATATAAAACTATAATTTTAGAAATTGAAGGACAGTCTTGGAGAGGCTGTTCTCCAGAATCACCTGCCCTCTCCCAGTCTCTGTATATTGGCTGACAGTGGCAGGCGGCCAGACCCTCTTTGTCAGGTAATAAAAGTACTGCGCTCAAACAACTCAAACAGAAGTGATCATGACAAATTCTGTAAAATTGTGTCAAATTATCTGACAAGGGGTTCTGGTGATGACAAAAACACTGATATCTCAGAAGAGTAGAACAAAATTATTTCATGAAATGTGCGTGGAAAAAAAGCATTATTTCTAAATCAATAATCTGTCTATATGTGAGTTTAAATATAGTATGCAACTAAATTAACAAATCATGTATTATAAAGAAAATATCTATTTCAGTTATACACTGGAAAATTATATATGTATTAGGAAAAAAAAACACTTTTAGTCCTTTTACTAGAAAGATGAGGCATTGCCTGTGTACTAAGAATGAAATCCTAAGCCCTCTACTAACTCAATGGACCCCCTTTGGCTAAGGGGACCCTAGAAAGAGCTTAAAACTGAGCTCCCAGCCACGATTGTATGGGAGTGAGGAAGTACAATTAGATGTGTATGATTTCCCTTCAGAAATATTCAGATTCCTCCTATAGCTTGTGGAATATGTATATTTGGCCACCCTGTTCAGTATAAAATCCTGTTCCCTTTAGTCTCTTCTTTATAGCACAAATCACATGTGCCTGGCTTCTGGTCTGGGGTCCACTTCCCAATCTGTTAGAATGGGCACACAACAGGTTGCTACCCAATGTAAGAAATAAAGCTCTCCTTTCTCTAAAGTATAAACCTTGTTAATACTTTTTTTTTTTTTAGTCAACAGCCTTATATTTAGGGTTGCCTACATTCCTACATATATGGAATGTTTCTCTGGATATCAGATATTGAGGTCCTAAAAGCATTAATGACAGAAACCCAGAAATACTGCAAGTTTACTTACTATTCTCGAATTAACACACTATTAGAAAAAGAAATAATAAAATTGAATACAGAAAGAAATCTGTCTTTTTTTTAACCAAGAAGCTGCTCAGGACTGAGATGCATAGCAGAGAGAGAATTCTGCAAAGTTTTCAGCCACAAAAAAAGAAGACGTTACACAAACATGACCAAAGGGCCAGTAATGACAAGCCCAGAAATACAAAAATGTTTTACAGAGAAAGCAGGGCAATAATCCTGAAGAAACCCACCTAAATTCTTTGAAACCCAGCTCCCTTTTGACATAATGCCAAAAGGCAGTAATTATATGACATCACATCAAACTCAGACTTTATTCAATACAAGCAGGACTTCTCTTCTGTCCATAATTTATTTGATTTTAAAGGTCATGGTTCATGGAAAAATCCTGGAAGATTTAGTACACTATGAATTCAGAACAATTACATAAAATAATTAGGGATTCTTAATTTGAATACTCACAGTAAAGTTGATGAGGTCATAGTACAGGTGAAGATGCTTTTGCTTTGTAACATGTATTGCTCCAGATTCATCTCTCTTAACCTGATGATGAAATAAAAACAATCCAAATATCATCTATTCTTTGAGTGACTTTTTTAGATAATTATATTCCACCTAGAGAAGAGCACAATTCTCATTCAGTACGGCTAGGCCAAAAGTATTAGTAATTAAAGAAACTACTATACAAATCAAAAACATCATTTACTCCACATTTATACCAAAACCCAAGGCATTGTCAGTTAGTGGTCTAGTTGTCTGTATTAATATAATTTTGACTCTGTCATAATTCAGAACAAACTAATTTTATCACATCAATGACTACAGTTAGCTAGAGTTAAAGTATGAAATTGGATTGGTGACATGGTATGATGAAGTCAAAGTTCATTTTAAAAAAAGACATCAGTTACAAAATTAGACTATTTGAATTATACCATTATAGTTCAAATAGCCCAAAATTTCCCAATAGAGTTTCATATCAGCATAGTATTTGTATATATACATACACAAACACACACAGAGACACACACACATATACTCAATGAACCTCAATCATCCTTATTATTTGCTTTCTCTACTTCTGCTCCATGGAAATGAAGCAGAAATGAAGAAAGATAAAGCACAAGATACACCTTTCACCTGAAATTCATGACATTCAATGCAACCTGGGTTTTCTGGTGCACTCTCTGTGGTGGTGGTCTAGGTGTCCTTCCCTTTAATTCTCAATTCCTCATTGCCTTCTAAACCCATCACTTATAGTGCTGATGTCACCTGATACTTTATCAAAAAAGTGGGATCACTTAATGAGGACCCTTCATGTAGTCCCATCTTCACAAAATTGCTTCCCCCACAAGAAAGAACAATCTGGTAAAATGATCACGGCATTTAGAACTATGTGTTTAAGTTCCACTATTATAGCTGTGTGAACAAGGGTAATCACTTATTCATTCTCATTTACCTCACCTGTGAAATAAACATAAGATAGCACCAAACTGTTATACATTGCATATGTTGCACTGGAAAGATCAATGCTAAAATTATCTATTCTGCTAAGATTTTCTAAGTCCTTGCTAAAAAAAAAGTCATGTCACCTATACACCTAGTTATGCATCATTTAACAATGGGGACATGATCTGAGAAATGTGTCCTTAGCTATTTCATCATTGTGCAAACATCACAGAATGTGGTTACACAAACTTGATTTAGCCTACTACATACCTAATATGGTACAGTCTATTCCTCCTAGGCTACATATTGTAAGGCGTGTTATGGCCCTGAATACCATAGGCAACTGTAACACAATGGCACGTATTTGTGTATCTAAACATAGAAAAGGTACAATAAAAATAAGGTATCATAATTTTATGAGAACACTGTTGTGTTATTATATGGCCCATCACTGAGCAAACTGTCATGCAGCACATGACCATACACCCCATCCTACTCCTCTCCATCACTGTTTAATGTTACCCCTTCCTAGACAGCATATTTAATCACTCCTTCTTAAAAGCCTTTCCTTGTGGGCGGCGCCTGTGGCTCAGTGAGTAGGCGCCGACCCCATATACTGAGGGCTGCGGGTTCAAACCCGGCCCCGGCCGAACTGCATCAAAAATTAGCCGGGCGCTGTGGCGGGTGCCTGTAGTCCCAGCTACTTGGGAGGCTGAGGCAAGAGAATCGCTTGAACCCAAGAGCTGGAGGTTGCTGTGAGCTGTTACTCCACAGCACTCCACCGAGTGCGATAGAGTGAGACTCTGCCTCCACCAAAAAAAAAAAAAAAAGCCTTTCCTTTTGGTCTCAAGGATGGTTTTCACTTCTCTACTTTCAAATAAAACATTTTATAAAAACTCTTTCCTCCATTTACTTTTTAAAGATATCATTTAGCCATATTCTCTCTCTTACAACCAAACCTTATGTCTGTTATGAGTTTGCTCATCAAGATACCAATTTCTTTAATAAGGCTCTATAATCTAGTTTCTATCCCAGTCCACTGATAATCAGTGCTCTGAAAAGTTTCTAAGAAACTACCTCTTGATATGTTCAGTGGTCATTATCTTCCTTCATCTTATTCTGGCATTGTCATTACCCCAAAATTGATGTTGCCCCAGAGGCCTTCTTGCTTTGTATCCTGTGTGACCCCAGACTGCCCCATTTCCCTTCCTACCTCTGTTCCCTTTACAGGAATCTACTTTCCTGCTCTTCTTTTTCCTCTCCCTTGCACAAGTGTCCACCAAGGTTATGATGCTTGCGCTTTTGATTTTCAGAGCTTCAACTATCTTCTCTATCCTGGAATTCTCATTTGCACTCTAGACCTAGACTGCCATCTGCTTGTAGGATGTCCCCTGATACCACACTTGAGAGTCACACCTTTACTTCCAACTCAACGTATTGAAATCTTCTATAATCATCCTCTCCCCAAACAATTTCCCTCAATTATTTCTTGATTCTAATATGCAAACTCAGAAATGTGATGTTTTGTTCATGTCCTTTAGTGCCCAGAACCAATACAATGAGAAGCCTTATCTTTCTCTCAAAGTATCATCAGTTAACTCTCATTGCAACAACCTTGTCTAAGCATCTCCTACCTGCTTCATTACAAGAGAGAAATCTTCAATTGCATCCCTTCTTTCAATAATCTATTATTTTGCTACCACTAGACTCATCTTCCTAAAATATCACTTTAATCTCATCTTTATTACCAAAGAACCTATGATGCCTCCTCATTATACAGAAGGTGCCAAAAGAGTGTATATACATTTTAATGGAGGAAAAAACTATACTAAAATGTAATACTCAAGTCATATTTGACTTCCCCAGTTGTAAGAGATATAAGGTACAATATACAAGATAACAAATATTGTTGGTGCATACTGAGTATTACAATTTTAATATGTTTTTTTCCTTTCTTAAAATGTGCACACATTTTTTGATTCCTGCTGTATAATCTAGATTAAGGGTTAGCACATTTTTTCTGTAAAGGACCACACAGTAAATATTTTAGACTCTGCAGACCATGTAGTCTCTGTCACAACTTGACAACTCTACCACTATAGTAAAAAAGCAACTGTAAATAACATACAAACAAGAGGGCATGACTGTGCTGCAATGAGACTTATATACACAGAAACAGATGGCTGGCCAGATTTGGCTCATGGGCCAGGTTTACGGACCTCTAATCTGGATCCACCCCACACACTCAATTTTATTTTCCACCATAGGTGTCTCCCTGGCACCTATGGTTAATTCTATAAACATTTGTTAAGCATCTACTATAGACAAGCATGGCTAGAATTTTAACAGTAGAGTTGGTCTCTAGACTTTCATTATAGCGAGGAATAAAAAACATTACATGAATAACTTAGAAAGTGCTCAGTGCTGCCAAAGGAGAAGGTCTTGAGGCCTCCATGCATGTGGCAGGAGGCACTGACTTGGTCCAGGTCCTCAGGTGAGGCAACGTTAATCACGAGCAAGAACACAGTGGAACAGAGCACAGAGCTTTCCTCTATGAGACAGCCTATGTAAGGCATTGAGGCCAGGGACTAGTTAGAAAGCTACTACAGAATCCAGGCTGGAAACATATGTGGCTTAGACAAGGGGAAACAGCCATGGAGGAGACAAAAAGAGAGAATTCAAGAGAGTCTGGAGGCAGAGTCAACAGGACTTGGTGATGAAGCACACGTGAAAAGAAAAAGGTAAACTAACAGTCCGACTCTTCGGTTTCTGCCTAGAGAAGCAAGATGGTCAGTGGCATACTCACTTCACTGAGCTAGGAAACCCAAAAAGAGATTAAAGAGGCACAAGCTTACCTCTCTGAGGTTCACCTCATCTCCCCGGGTCTGCCCCTCCACAGCATTCAGTGTAGAGCCTTCACAAAGCTGTCCGTGTCCTCTCTCATCCATACTAATCTCTTCATACTCTGAATTTATACCAACATTTCCTTCTCACTACATAGTTCAATCCTTAAACTGTTTTCTCTAGCAGTAAGAAACATACTGGCTTTGCTTTTCAAACAATATTAAAGCTATGTGTATACTTTCCCTAATTGCTGCTTGCGCCATCACAGGGTGGAGAACAGCAGGTACTGAATTACACTTGCTCTCTAACTAATAAATATGCATGTTATGTATGTAAACAGGTAAACCATTAACACATACAGATCCACACTCATGTTTACACACACATAAACCATTAATCCACTGTCAAAACAGATGGAACTGAGAAATAAACTACGAAGGTTAGGGCGCTAAGGGGGATCAGGGTATTTTTTATTTAAAAATTAAATAGGTCACTTTCCCTCTAGAGACTTAGGATAATAAAATACCAATGCCATCACGCCTGGATAATTTTTTTATTGATACATTAAATTACTTGTGAACTAGGAAAAAAATATAATGAGAGACTTACAAGAGACCTAGCATCACATTAGGACTTACCAACAGAAAATGAACAACATCTCCTCTGCAGAAGGCCAGCATGGGATTCACGCAGTTATGTACGGCCACAAAGTGCCAGGCCAGCAATGGAACACTGGAAGGATCCATCTAAGTGAGGAAATGGGGGGGAAAGTCGCCACAATGAATAAATAGCAGGACAAAGAAAAACTCTGGTTAAAAACAGCCTCTGACTTAGTGTTCCTTGATAAAGCTTTTCCCAAGTTCTCATAAAAATTGCCCAGAAGCAAGAACTGACTAAGAAGTGTCACAAGGAAACTTTGGGTTGATGGTGATGTTGCATATCTAGTTAGGATTACAAGAGTATATGCATTTGTCAAAGTGTAGCAAATATATACTTAGGATCTGTACATTTCTTGGTATATAAACTTTATATCAAAGGAAAAACTAAACAAATATTTAACTCTAGCTAGTGATATGCATACTGAATATTTAGGAGAAAGAGTACTGGTTTCTGCAAGTTACTCTGAAATATCCAACAAAATAATATAGTTTGATGAGTGTATATAGAGATGGACAAGCTTGTAATAAAGAAAGCATAATAAAACGTTAATAGTAGAATTTATAACACTTGTAGTTATACAAGTGTTCAATGTAAAATTCTTCCAACTTCTATATTTGTTTGAATTGCAAAAATACTAGTAAAAACACATAAAAAGAAGCAAACACATACCACCACGACATAAACCTTAATTAGCCAATAAAGCTGACCTAAGAAATGTTAATAGCAATCTAAACAAGCTTTAGCATCTGAAAGAACAGACTTGCTTTCTTCCTGGGGCTCAGAGACACACAGAATAACAACAAGAAAACAAAGTGATCTCCTTCAGTATGAAAGCAGGGTTCTGAACTAGCCAGACTTCTGTACCATCATTCTCCATCCCTCCCATCAACACATCTCCTTATGTATACACTGGAAGATCCTAACTTTTCTGAAAACAACCGAGAAGGAAACTGGGGTATGAACAATATCATAGTTTGGGAGTATAATCTCCCAAAGTAAATTATCAAGGGGCGGAAGTCCAGGAAAGCATGTGTAGTAGCCATTGGTGATGGCTATGATAGTGGGATATACTCTATCATACTCCTACATAGCAAAGCAGGAGAAGACGAGAATAAACATGTCTTGGTACAGCAGTCACACAAAAACAAATGTCTTTCAAACAATGAAAACTAAGGCTCAAATTCAATACATCAACTTAGCCTCTAGCTTTAAATCCAACAAGGGAGTTTTACTGCAATCAAAGGGCAATGAATGAGACTAGGAAAATTATCCACAGAAGTAGGTGTGACCACAAAGTGCCAGGACAGCAATATAGGCACCGTCAACTTGGGGTTTAAAAAAAAAAAAAACAGGAGCCGGGCATGGTGGCTCATGTCTTTAATCCTAGCACTTGGGAGGCTGAGGCAGGTGGACTGCCTGAGCGCAAGACCAGCCTGAGCGCAAGACCAGCCTGAGGGCAAGACCAGCCTGAGCCACTGCCAGACCTCGCCTCTAAAAACAGCCAGATGTTGTGGCACCTGTAGTCCCAGCTACTCGGGAGGCTGAGGCAAGGAATCACTTGCGTCCAAGAGTTTGAGGTTGCTGTGAGCTGTAACGCCACAGCACTCTACTGAGGAAGAGAAAATAAGACTCTGTCTCAAAAAAAGAAAAAAAAAACAAGAAGAAGAAACAGCCTTATGTTATTTATAAGAGAAAAACTTAAAGTAATAAAAGTACAAAGCAAAAGATCTCATGATCCCCAAGACACTGTTTGCATCACCAGCTTAATGTTGCTTCGGTCACTTCAAGAAAAGTTCAATGATCTTTGGAGCACTTTCATTGTACCTACTAGAATGAAATTAAAATTGAAATTTTGACAATTTCACAGAATGTGCCCTTGCAAATCATTTCCCTCAAACTCCTAACATGGTCCCTCTTTCTCCCAATAAGATGGAGAGACTTACTCACCCGACCATAGGGAAAAGTCATCCATACTTTCAAAGATGGCTTCAGTCCAATGACCAGTATCTTTAGGAAAGAAATATAATTTATGTTCAATATTTACTTAGCAATTTTCAAAGTTTTGGTATTCAAACCCTCTTAAAGTTATGAGTTTCATCTTCTAAATACACCTACCTTTGTTAAGGATGCCATGGCCAATAATGAAAACTGTGTGATGGGATGATCTTTCAATTCTGGCTTAGAATGCAGAGGCTCAATACAGCAAACTTCACCCTTGGAACCACTGAACAGACATCTAGATTCACACGTTCTTACTCCCATCACTCTCCTAAAAATGTAATCCAAAGATTCAGAATCAGTTCAACAATGATCCAAGGCACTATCACCTCTTACTTGGATGACTAACTTTCCCTTTTACCTGCAATAATCCCAAACTACACACAACAGCTGCATGTTCTTTTTATTATACAGGTCAGATCTGTCATTCTTCTGCTAAAACCAGTCCACTGGCTGGCACTCGAGGTAAAATAAAATCACAACTCTTTACCCATGTCTTGAAGGACACACTCAGGCTCCTGTCTTCACTCCTCCCCCAGTACTGTGTGTCTGACAAAGCCATGCTCCAGTCACACCTGCCTTCTTTCCATTGCTCTAGAAAGCCAAGTTTGTGCCTACTAAAAGCCTTTGTGTTCAAATGTTCCTCTGCCCAAAACGCATCCTCCAGATCTTTGTATCTGTTTACTGGCTCAGCATTCAGGTCTTTGTTCAACTGTCACCCCTTCTGGAAAGGCATTCCTAAATTATTTTCAAGGGCACTCTTTTCATCACAGCACTCATACATATCTGGTGTTATTTTATTTATGTGTTGGCTTACTATCTGTCGCCTTCCCCTCACAACCAGAATGTAAATTCTATAAGAGTAAGAACCTTGCCTGGTTCACAGCTGTAACTCTGGTGTCTAGATAGAAGCCTACATATAGGAGATGCCCAAGAAACAGAAATTACTTTGTGCTCAGCATTGTTAGAACCTATGAGAAATATAGGAATCAAACACAGCTATTAACCTTGAAGGACTAATATAAATATAATAGACAATATTATGTTCTACTTTTTTTTAAAACTCAGCTTCATAAATTTTCTCCTATGTATCTAAACAGTCTTTGTTCCTAGTTAAAGAGTAAACAGGGCAATTCCCAGGCAACAAAAATCTTTTTGCACCAGTTATAAACAATTGGGCTTTGAACCTAACCCAAAATTAGTGAACAGAGTAGCTCAGAATACTGATTCTCAAGCTTGACAGCAAATAAAACCTACTGAGATAAAACTTTGGAAGGCCAGGCCCAGAACTCCACATGTTCTGTAAGCCTGCCCAAGTAATTATAATAGGCAGCCATAATACATTCTCAATCATGAGATTTCTAGACCTCTTCATGTTCAGTCTCAAAACATTAAGTCTTTTCATTTGTCAACAAATGTCTATTAGTTTCTTACTTAAAAGTCAATTCAAAAACAGAGCCTCCGCTGTCGTTGCAAATTGCAAGAGTTGGGTCATCTGTAAACTAAACAGAGAAGGAATTTATTTTCTTGTAGTTATTTAAATATCTAGGTAAGTATTAAGAAGAGAAAAAAAATTAGAGAATATTGAAAACCTACCATGTACACATTTAACAGCATTTGAAATAACCTAGATTCAGCTCATCACTCTAAACATGTAACTTACCTTTATTTAAAATAAAGATGGTTACCTTTACACGAACTGGGGCTTTCAAAAAGCAAAACTACCTTTCATTAGAATAAAAGAAAAATACAAACTATGATTGATAAAAAAAAACCCCAAAGCTCTTACATTAACTGTTTCTAACTTGCTTTTAAATAAATAGGATCTTTTGGATACATTTGCAGGTTCCTAGTTTTCAAGAATAAGAGAATCAGTAAAGACACTTGGTATCTCTGGGAAATAAACATCGCTGACTACGCTTTCTGAATAACTAAAGAGCTAATCTGCTATTGAAAACATTTTAAGACTTTTTATTTAACGCTTCTAAAAATGTGCTATCTCCTTGATCTTCTTCCACAGAATTTACTTGTTATTATGATGCAACCTGGAAAACTCAGAGTAATAAATAATGCTCACAAAGATAGTCCCAAGGTCATATGAGGTATAATAAACCTATATGACACAAAATAGAATAACTGAACTTGTATCATTTAGAGTGACTAGCCTCTCAAGGCCCAAAGGCTGGTTAACTATCTTAAATGGTATGCCTCATGTTCTTAGGGAGGGGTGAGGTACACGAAGCCCTGGTGAAATTATTCTTCTGTAACCCACACACGGGTTAGTAAAGAAGTCCCACCTTTTTGCTCTGAAAGCCTAAATGAGCAGTTGCCAAAGCGGGAAGCCTATGTCCTAGGAGTGTGCATGAGATGGTCCACTGGAGTATAGAAAAATAATAGAACTCATATTTCTTAATTTTCTATTTCTTATATTTCCTATTTTTCTATTTCTTATATATTTGCCTTACAATCTAAATAAAAATTAGTACAGTAGTACATTTATATAATTATACGCATGCACATACATCCCTGTAAAGGATGCAAACCCAAACTGTCATTGATGGGACACAGGGCTAAGTTTGGAGAACAATGAGCAAGTGGCTGTTATTGATCCAATATTTCAGAAGTATTCAATCATATTCGTTCTCTAATGTCATTGTCTATATGTACTATCTTCATCGCCATTCCTAAGCAAGACAATGATTCCTGCTACTACGCCTTTAATCTCAACTGCATTTTTCTCTTTTCTCTGTATTTTTTTTATTTTTCCCAATAATTTGGGGAGTTTTCTGCAAAAGGTTTAGCCCTTTATAAACAACAGCAACTGGCTATTTCTTTAGTCAAACATTTATTGAACACTTACTATGGGTAAGACACAAAAATAAACAACAAACAGAATAGGATTCCAAAGATCTTAATCTATTAAGAGAGATAAGACATATGCCTATATAAGCAACTATAACATATTAGAAGTTGGTATATTCTATTTGAAAAGAGGTCAAGAGAGATTACCATCATGTTCTGGAAGAGGAGAAATTCTCTCCACTTTTACTTGTCTTGGTTGTTTCCATTGTTACTAAGTGCTTCAATGGTGCTTTGTCACAAAAGATTTTTTTTTGTAACTAACCTAGATACAGACATATAAACTCCAGATGGTTGCAGACTTTAAAAAGCACATGTATGGATAAGAGAGCTCTGCACAGCTAAGAAATAAAATGTGTACATGATTAAAATCTAGGAGATCTGATTTTAAACTTTCCTAGTTATAATCCTTTACCTTTTATGCTTCTAAACATGGGCCTGACAGTATCCAAGAATAAACATTCACATTGTACTTATAAATGAAATCTGTAACCTAAGTCGGTTTAATTTTTCAGGCCTGTAAAGAGAAAGCCAACTCTAGGATCTTAATGCTTTCTCTTTAGAGGCCTGAAAGAAAATAAACCAGAAGATTCATTTCTGAATGTAATCCAAATGCTGGTTCTTTCATAATTGGTGCCTTGAACCTCATACAACTTGCAAGAAAAGCTGACAGAGCACACCATCTTAGCAATAAAATTTGGGGGGACAAAACAAAGGTAAAAAGACCTTTTAAGATCTCCATATGAGTGTCAGCAGGGTGCTGCCTGCCTTTACTGCCCCTTTTTGCTGCTATATCTATCAGACTTCATCACAACTTGAGGTTGAGTATTTCCATACTAGACTTTCTCTTTTTTTTTTAACTTGGGAAAACACCATGTTGGGCTAGTCAAATAAAAAGAAGTTTAACATTAAGAATTCTATTTATAAAATAATGTTCAGCTTCACGTTAAATACAATTTTTAGACTTCTGATTATCAATACAGAGAAATTACTTTAAAATAGAACCAAAAGCAAAAGAATAAGAAGAATTATTAGAACAAAACAAAGTCATTACCTTGATATGCAATATTGCTGTTCCTGGAGGATGAGCATCTGTTATTGATCTGAGAAGTTTTCCACTGGCCAAATCCCACATGGTGATCTATAAGACAACCAAGTGCTTTAAAGACAAATTTATTGCTCTTTTTTGGACTTAAGTATCCTGTCTTCTGGCTAAAATAATCTATTCCTGGTCTATAAACATTACAGGCAAAGAACTATAAAGTTAAAACATACCTAAAGGTTACAGATGCATTAAAGTATAGAGCCTTTATTCTATCTTCATCTAACCCTCATCCTGCCCAACCTACTTTTCCTTTTAGATTGTAAATGTTGTTCTCATGCTGAGAGGTAAAAGAATTTCTTTAATAAGCCAATCTGTTTAGCACTAGTAAAAATTATAGGAAAGGCTTATTGCCAAACCAGCAAGTGATGCAGAAATCAGAAGATGGGAAAAACCATAATTTATTGCCAGCTTTAGAAGTAGAAAGAAAGACACACCAGAATAATTATCCAAGAACACAAAAATAAGAATACAGAACATAGAGGATCTAAAAAGCAGCCACAATTGTTTACGTTACTGTAAGGGCATTTTACGTTACACCCTGGTTGGATTAAGAAAGCTATTTACTCAAATGGATTCATGAATTAGGATATGAAAAATTACATAATCTGGGTCAATCAGTAATGATGATTTAAAAATCTGAACAAGACAGAGGTCAGACTGAGCAATCTCAGGGTAGCTCTACAGACATAACACTTCTTCACACATTTTGGTCTTCAACATATTCATCTTAAGATACTAGTTTTTAAAAATTGATTTTACACTGTCTTATGGATAAAAGAAACTTCACATCTTACCTGACCTTTAGCGAAACCACAAAGAAGTCTTGAGCAGTCATTGTTGATACTGAGAGCAGAGATGGCTCCATACTGACCTCCAACACTAGTGCTACCCAGACAGAGTCTCAAAGCTTGATTCTGATCTACAGCAGTGTATAAGGTCAAGTGAGAGAAATGAAAGTGAACAATTACATATAGTAAGACATGGTAGGCAGCAAGAATCAAAGGTAGCAGATGAAGTCACATTTATTTTATTTATTAAGCATCTAACAGATGATGGGCATTGAATTAAGACACTAAGAATACAGAAAAACACAAAATTCACAAAATTTATAATACAGAATCTGCTAATGATAAGCCAAAATACCCATAAGAAATCTGCAACTTCTTGAGCCAACTATTTTTCATCTGTCTCAGCCTAGAATTGTACATATTGCTATTTTCATGATGCAACATTAGAGAGAATACTATCTTCTTTTAAAATAACTTCAGAAACTAAAATGTATTAAGTTAGAATTTAGCTGAAATTCACGTTTATATTATCCATGAAGAAAAAGTTTACTAAGCAAATTAACAGTGCAAATAAAATAACATTAAACATTTAAACCATTTCAGAAAAACACTTCAAGCATTCATATATGATATGCCAAAAGCAAGTAATTCAAATTCCTGTTAGATTAAGTTAAGGGTAAGGATTTTGCCTTAATGACCTCTGATTTCTCCAGGAGGCATTCAAACATTTATTAAATTTTATTATCTAATAATTAAAAGAAATTCGTCTAGGGCTTCTCCTAGACCAGTGGTTCTCAACCTTCCTAATGCCATGACCCTTCTCCCACAGGTTGAGAACCGCTGTCCTAGACAATATTTATTTTCTATAACGTTCCTTATTATGTCCACTTAAAAACAATCAAATAAAAATTTAAATGTAAGAAGGCATGACTACAAAATTTAACTATTTAGAAAAAAGAGAACAAAACAAAACAAACATCATACTTCTACAACCTGGAGATTTCTCATTTCCCAGTACTTGTGATTCCTTTAACTATGCGCATGCAAGTTTTAGTAAATGTCTTACTTCCCTTATTAGACAAGACCTCTCTGAAGGCTGAGATCATAACTGAATTAATACAAAAAAACGTTGCTTAGTTCCTTGCATTCAGAGGCATCTGATAATAACCCTAAAGTAGCTTTCATATTTGCAAACCTTCCTTCAATAAGTAAATCTAGTAAACAGGAAGAGTCTGAAGACATTCATTCTCAGGTCTAGAGACTAATACTAAGTCCTTTTGTCTATCCAAAGTGAATACTGTGAGAGTACTTTTCTGTGTTCATAAACTGACTCAATAGCAGTACCCCTTCCCAAGAAAGAGGTCTGAAACAATGAATGACTTCTTCATCTGACACATAAAAAATGCTCAATTTTTTAAAAAATCATTTTGTATGTTCACCTTCAAAGGTGAGTATTAAGGAATAAAAACCATACAAAATCTAGTTATCTTGAAAGTCATTATCTTTATGTCTAGAATTATATAATTACAGATATTTTATCACATATTTACACTGGCCTCCACCCTAATTTTTCCTCTGTCTCTTAATTTAATCCAAATTATTAAAACTGCCCTTTATTCTACAATTTTTTCGACTCTAAATATGATATCACATTTTATTTCTCTCAACTGAAAAGGCCTGCCCAAAATAGTGCTTTCCATGATCCTTACTTTATTAGGGCTGCCTTATACAGTTAGTGGATTATCCACATACTTTAATTTGCAAACTGTCAAGATAATAGTTGGGCAGTGGTATTCTGTATATACCACGGCTTTGGGCCACATGTATGGGCAATCGATGAGAGGAAGAAGACAAAGATAGAGGCGGGTATGAAATTTCATACCCTCCTCACAAAGACGCCCGTTGAGTTTGGACTACCTGCCTTCCAGGAACAGAGTGGTGTCTCACTAGCGTACCGCTCAGACCCTTTGTAGGCCCTACTTTGATCCAAACCTCAAGGAGCTCTCATTCACCAGTGTTTAAACACACTCACTACTGCTTCCCAGTTTAACAAAATTCATGCTTTAAACTAGACAATTTACATATTCTTATAAGGCACAGTAAGTATGAGCAGAAGAAATGAGAGAAGTATGATAAAACAAGGGTGCCATTAAGAAAGGGGAAATAGAAAAGGATGGCAACATATGAAATAAGGGAAGAGAAAGGACTATCAAATTTCTAGATTAAAAACCAAACATAAGGGCTCGGCGCCTATGGCTCAATAGGCCAAGGCACCAGCCACGTACACCTGAGCTGGCGGGTTCAAATCCAGCCCAGGGCCCACCAAATAACAATGATGGCTGCAACCAAAAAAAAATGAACTACTTTCCTGACTGTGGTTCCCACATACTAAAAAGTAGCTAAGACAGGGAACTAAATTATCAACCATGGTCATTCCTGAAATATATATTCAATTTACACCCCATAGGTTTGTATTAATGAAAATATTCTCAATTTTTTTCTTGACTTTCACAATGTATTTGTTATCTTTATAATTTTCCTTTAAAAGGCAGCATAGCTATGAAACCACATACCTGGTTTTTAATCTTGCCTCTACTTCTACAGAGTTACAGGCACTGTACCACAGTATATGCCTCAGTAATTTTAGGAATGCTACTTAAATTCGCTTAGTAAATGTGGAAAACACTCATTACCTCATTACATTGCTAAGAGGAATAAATTAATAAAGTAAGATAATGCACAAAGGAACTAATTTGATATCCTTCAAATAATAGATTTCTATCACAAAGTTATTTATACATTATACTTACACATATTAAAAAAAAAAAACAGCAGGTAATGGTGATAGAACCAAAGATAGTATGTCAAATATAATCTATTTTGACTCCACAAAGATATTTATCAACTGTTATTGCTGTCTTTATACCTTCTATCTTTATAGTACCACATTAACAAACTTGCTATTACACAATTTAAACTGAACTCAAGAAAGGTAGAATTTCTGTGTAAAGAAAATAGTCTTATTGCAGAGGTTTCTCCTGCTAGCGTTACCTGAATATTCTGGAGTCCAGATAATTCTGGACAATTCTAGGAAAAGGTATTTGCCCCATATAAACATAAAATCTCTTTAAAACATTTAAATTCTATAGTTACACAGAAAGAACAAAAGGAGCTGAACAGAAGCAAGAAGGTGAAAACAGAGCTCTCCCCGGGCTGCTCTTGATTTTATTAATTTAAAAGGAAAAATTCTATTCTCCCTTGACTCTTGGAAATCTCCTTTCTCCACTGTTAGGGAAAAGGTATTAAATTAATAATACATATAATTACATTTAGTTGGCACTGTCAACTTGGTATTAAAAAAAAAAGGGAGTAAGTTTTTATGATGGTGAACCTGAGGTAAGAAATATGAAAAAGAAACTAATGCAAATGCAAGGAATTATTATCAATGACAATAATATAGCTTACCAATTAAGAGAAATTTAAGCCCAAGTATCACAAAAGTACATCTATTTGACACTACACTGAATTATACTTTTATTAGTATACCTTTCAAAGAACACTTGCTAAGGGTAAATACCCTCAGCACATCCTGAGTTTTAAGAATAATGTGCTTGGCTGACCATGGTGCCTCACACTTATAATCCCAGCACTCTGAGAAACTGAAGCAGGTGAATAGCCTCAACTCAGGAGTTCTGAGACCAGCCTGAGCAAGAGCGAGACTCCATCTCTACCAAAAATAGAAAAACTAGCTGGGTGTGATGGTGCATGCCTGTAGTCCCAACCACTCATGAGGCTAAGGTAAAAGGATTGTCTAAGTCCAAGAGTTTGAGGTTGCTGTGAACTATGACACCACAGCACTCTACCCAGGGCAATAGGATGACATTCTGTCTCAAAAAAAAAAAAAAGAAGAAGAAGAATGTGGCAAATAGCAAAGAAAAGTTGTAACAAGATAGAAAGTCCTAAAATCTAAATTTGAACATGAAACTTCAAGAATTTCTGCTTTCTCCATATACCAAAATTAGCTGATCTTCTATTTCTTCACCCCTAATTTGTTTTAATTGGCTCTCAAAGATCAGCCAAGAAAGAAATGCCTACATTCCAGAAGGAATAAAATTTAATTGTGTATGTAGAATTCCACTTCTATCTGACAGTATTCACCATTCTTCAGTTCTACTCTTTGCTTACCCTTTATTCACACTAAAATATTCTCTAAGACCAACGGAGAAAAGGAAAGATCTTACTAGGAAACACTGTTCATCAATGATCATAAAGCAGGAGAAGCAGTTTTACCTGACCTCCACCTAACCAGCACACATAACTGAAGTTCTCCTTCCCTCTGCAAAGCTTACTGACTGAAGACCAGAGCACACAGAATCCCCATGGCTAAGTGGCTGTCTTCTAGAATGCTGATGCTTACTAAGAGTCAGTTTGTTCATTCCCAAACCCGTTCATGGCATTGTAATGTTACTGTTCTTTAAAAATGTAATTAAAAAGTACATAAACTGATGAAGTAAGACTGAAAAAGAAAGTTGTTGTTTCTATAAACACTAACTGGATGATTCAGGAAAACTTGGTAAAAACAAGTTGCTTTATAAAATTGTCACAAAGTGTTGGTAAGTTTTGATAAGATAAGGGTAAAAGAGTGAAAGAAAGTTTTGCTGAAATCTAGAATTTTGTACTCTGATTCATAGGTGCCTAAGCTTTTACCTTTTCTTTTCTTCTTCTTTTTTTTTGATCCCCCAAGGGGGTGCACCATTCCTGGAAGTACTGCAATACCGGGCCAATGCATGAAGTGGACAGAGCAAGCTCCTATTCCCACTCCCTGCTCCAAAAATACATTTAATATATTGTCCTCAGATAGAGGATGTATCAGATATAAACTGATAAGAACAGATACTACATTTGATCTTAGCCCAAAGGCCAAGAAGCAATCTTTTACCTTACTATAAATTTTACATGAGCTATTATTATTTTTTTTTTTTTTTGTGGAGACAGAGTCTCACTCGATCGCCCTTGGTAGAGTGCCGTGGCGTCACACTGCTCACAGCAACCTCCAACTCCTGGGCATAGGCGATTCTCTTGCCTCAGCCTCCCGAGTAGCTGGGACTACAGGCGCCCGCCACAACGCCCGGCTATTTTTCTGTTTTGCAGTTCGGCCGAGGCTGGGTTTGAACCCGCCACCTTCGGCACATGGGACCGACGCCCTACTCGCTGAGCCACAGGCCCCGTATTTTTTATCTATGCAGGAACAGCAGAAGACTGCAAGGCGGGAGGAAGGAAGATCATGGGACAGCCCCACTCACCTGAGATGCACCCCTACCCCCAACTTGACACTGGTCTGTCACCTGCTGAACAATCTCATGCTCCATGAACCCAGCTCCCAATGGACAGCCCCCCATAGTTCCCTAGAATCCTGTTTCTGTGTCTAAGTTCTGGTAACACGATCTCTTTCTTCCTGTTTTTCTTATAGCCCTGGAGGGTACTAGGAAATCCCACCCTTGATTATTTCTGGGTTGCTGCATCATCCTGTATTTAGTGTCTCTGTTCTTCCATTATATGTGGAGTGGATTTTTGTATTAAAATACTTCTGTTTTAAATGCACGTAGTGGTATCCATTTTCTGATTAGATTCTATCTGACATAATTCTTGGCATCAAGGCTCTCAATAGGAGATTATGGGATTTAATTTTCCAATTTTTTTGTTTAAATAATTTGATAACATCTTTTTCTGATCAAAATGGGATACCAGTAATGGGTGGCTTTATGAAATTATGAACTTGGGATGAACTGCTAACTGTGAGCCTTCAGGAGGTCAAGGAGGTGTTCTATTTAATGACGTAGAGATGAAAATGATTACAGTCTGAACAGTGGAGAGCTACTGGTAACTGCTGTAGAATTCACAGAAAAACCACTAGATTTTTAACTATGGACAAAGGTACTATCAGCCTTAAAATGTATGTAACACTACTTGTGTAAACTTAAAACAATCACCTCTTTTTCTTTCTAATACAGGGTTTGGTAAACTTTTTCTCCAAAGGGTCAGATGATAAATATTTCAGGAATGATAGGTCCCCATAGACTCTGTACTACATACTCTTTTTATTTTTATTTTGTTTTAACTTTTTAAAACTGTCTGAACCATTCCTAGCATAAGTCATCTGGCCCATGGGCCATAGTTTTAAGGTCTCTGTTTTAACAGCTTCAGAGAAAAGGTGATTTAGGATTAGATTCAAAAATCTAAATACACATCTTTCACAATAAACCTCAGGTTGAATATAGCTGCAAAGAGGCGTTTTTTATTAAATCTAAGAGAGTACATGGCAGGAGTGAATCTTAGATCACTGTGATTGGGCATATTAGGTAGATGATTCTGATGAACCTTGACATTGTAAGTGTTTAGAATTCTCTTTGCTAGCAGGATTACCCTCTCCGTCTCCTCTCATTTGAGGAGATTAGCCCTTCACTTCTTTAGGCCCTTGTGATGGCTTTACCTGAGCAGATGCTTCTCAAAAGGGACTCTGCCATCCTCATAATCATTCTGACCACACTCCATCACTTTCAAGCGCATGAAAAGTTAAATTCCAATATGGCCCAGGAGAACCACAGAACCTTCTCCAGAAACTGAGAGCATCTAAACTAAAATGTTACAACGTCTGTAAAACTTATATCACCTGGAACCTAACAACATGTGTGTGACTGGATTCTAGGAATGTTACACCAGAGAAGAGAATAAATTTTTTGACATAGGTCATCCTTAATCATTAAACATGTAAACAGAGCCACAGGAAGTGATTCTAACAGATTATTAATATGGTTGATTTAATCTTGGTTTTAATGCTGACATTCTTTCCATTAAATTTAGATGACAGCACATCCCTGGTATAATTTATTAGAAGCAATTAAGATTTAAGGAGCTAGAAATGGTAAATTAACATTATGGGAAAATAGAATACATACACACACACTTGACTATACCCTCCAGGAGGACTCAGATGAACACTCCTTTCCCTATGGCATTAAGAAATTAAATAATAATAAGGGAGACAGAATCTATAATGTCTCCATGATGGCTGTCCTCCTTAGACTAGAAATGATGGTAAGAGATGCTGACATTGAAACAGACTCCACAAATATAACACAGATGATGTAATTCTGGAGCACAGGAGTCCAGGTGACAAGGACTAACCAGCAGAGACAGCATTGCAACAGGCATCATGGATAGGGTGCAAGTTAGAGTATTTTGACATAAAGGAATCTGTGAGTGGCTTGTTGTTTATGGTGGGCCAAGAAATAATCCCAATGGTCAGTGTTTAGGTGATACATAATCCCCAAAACCCAAAGTTGTTACAACATCTACATAACCCCAAATCCCTGGCATGGTGAGCAGTTCACCTTATTTGAATTATCGCCATTGAAGTCATGGATTCTCACCCAGTTAGCACTTCTTTACAGAAGGGGAGTCTGGTCTCCTTAAGTATTCTACAGTAAGGTTATAGAACATGGAAGGCAGAATAATGATCCCCCCAAGAAATCCTGGTCCTGAGTCACAGAACCTGTGACTATATTAGGTTTATGTTGCCGATGGAGTTAAGATTACTAACTAACCTTAAAATAGGGTGATGTTTCTGCATCTGTTCTTTCATCCATGCTATTCATCTATTCATGTTCTAGATGAATCCAATGTAACTATGAGGGTCCTTAAAAGCAGAAGATGAGGGCAGACTAGTAGTCTGAAAGTCAGAGGGAGAAGTGACAGAGAGTATGGTCAAAGGGTGCAGTGTCACAGGCCTCTACAATGGAAGAAAGGGGATGGCAGCCCAGGAACGTGGACAGCTTCCTGAATCAGCAAAGAGGAGAAAAATTTTCTCTTCTAAAGAAAGGGACACAGTCTTAGTTATACTTTGATTTCCACCTCGTGAGACTTGTGTCAGAGGTCTACAGAAATGTGAGATAATAGACATGTTTATGTTGATTTAAGCCACTAAATCTGTCATGATTTGTTACACCAACAAGAGAAAACTAATATGAATATATACAGTAAATATTTCCCTAAGATGTTCCCAAAGTTAGTTATGAAACTAACTAAATAGGATGACTATGAACCCATAAAAGAGTAATAATGAGAGTTTAAGGAGAGTAACTCCGAATCAATGACAGTTGGGGGAATAAAACAGTACTACTGTCCATGTGAAGCAACTTAGGGATAAATGGAACTGCGATCTGTATCTGTCTTATCTTGGACACAGATAATCAGTGGACACATCCTGTTATGTTTATAGAATATAAATTTCTATATTTGTAGATAAAGAACTAGACTCAGCAAATGTGAAAAAATCCACACACTGGTTTCCTGACGTACCAAGTTAGGGCAGAAGGACCAAGAAGGAGTCTGTAAATTTACTCCTCTCTATCAAAATACTGAACCAAATGCAAGGCCACATCTCGGAGTGAATTACCAAGATTACTTTACTTTCCCTGGCACTCATTTTCATTGTTCTCATGAAAATAAAATTTTAATTGCAAAGAAGTATAATAAATTGCCTTGCAAAAAAGAATTAATCATCCTTTGAGGAAATATGATTACTGAGGTGCTCAAACACCATTGATATTGTCCCCTTGTCTCAACTCTCATGAATTGTTATCTATTCTACCCCAGGATGGTTTTAAAAAGTCTCACAAAGAAGGAAACATCATCACAATTTTAAAAACCCAAGTTAACTATTTAAAAATTTGTGAATTTTATACATTTTTTTAAAACTCTCACCAGGAACAATGCAAACTCATTATTTATTTTCAAAGCAACAGCAAGCTAGACCACAAGTGTAATGAATGAGTTAGGATGAGATGATTTATACATAAGCTATATGGACCGGAAAATCGAATCAGTGTGCCTTGTCATAAACAAACAAAAGTAGACAATGCTGTGTACATGCTGTGTGGTAGGAAACAGAGGAGCTATGTGAAAACAAAGAAGAAAGAGCATTCAGCTACAAAATGAAATAGTGACGAAACGATAATTTGACCAACCAGGGACGTTCTCAATTTCTAGCTACTATTGAGGCTCTTAAAGCTTTAGGAAAACAGGATAAAAACTCCTTTTTAAGAAATACAATTCAAACTAGAACTAATTATTATTATTAATTTCCTACTTTCTGCAGAGAAACACTTCAAGTTTGTAGGCAAGAAAATATGAAGAGTGATAAAATATAACAGGGAAGACAGGACATGAATATAAAATGTTTTACAATCTGATACAGAATATGAGAAAGAACGTATTCTAGGGCACAGTAAGAACAAATCTAGGTGGGGGCAGGGCAACTTCTTGCTTGAGGGCAGGATTTGTGTTTAGCAGATGCCTGGTTAATATTTCTAAATCCAAAATGATGAAAATGTGAATTTAGAATTAGCAGCAAAATCCATGAACTATGAAAGAAGAAAACAATCCTCCAAATTTTAAAGCTAAAAGTTATTTAGATAAAAATATAGAATACTCTTTTTAAATTATTTGAAATTTTAAACTTACTTGAATATTATGTTCACAAATTAAATTGATACAGTGGGAATTTCAAATATGCCTGGGTCAATCCCACTTCTTTCCTACTTCTTTTCCTTCCCATTCAGAATCATAATATGGAATGAGAAGGTGATGAACTATCGTGAGTATTTATTCATCAACTACATATTTGGTAATAACTACTTTAAGGCGATATATAATTAGAAAAAGAACTGTACTAAAACGAATATAAATTTTATTTTTAATTTATCTCTATCAACTAATACTAAATGTCTAAAGAAAGATATAGAGATACAATGATCATGAATGTGATGTGGATCGTTAAATTAAAGTAGTATTTTCATCCGAGAGAGTTATAATGGAGTTTGAGGATGTGGTGCTATTTGAACTGAAACTTGAAGGAGGGGTAAAATTTGCTAATATTTTACTTTACTTTCCCTGGATAAAGATTCTTGAGGAAACAAACTTGAAGATTCTTTAGAAACTTTTTCAGAAAGAACAGAAACGTCAGTCACAATAAACTATATCTGTAGGGATCTCCATAGAGACAGTTTTCCAGCATATGAACTGTGTGAAAAGGTAATGAGAATTAGTTTTGGAAAATCATGAAGGTAAATAGTTTGAGCTCAACTTTCCAGCAGACTCTCACTCGCATTGAGTTGGGTTCATTTAGTTTGGTTTCATGAGAGATTTTGCTTCAAAGAACTAAAATAAAGTTGTGAACTTTTCTGCAGGAGATTGAAATCTAGAGACCAGTTGAATGTTTGTCAATAGATCCCAAGTGAAGGATAAAGAAAACCTGCCTCTGAGAAAGCGAGGGTTGGGGTGGAGAAGGGTGAGGAGGGTCGCTCTGGTGGGGAGATCGGAGGGACTCGAAGCGAGGGCAGGAGCGAGGGGACGGTGGGGACAGCAGGGCAGGTGCAAGCGTGGAGAAGGGCCCTGCCTTCCCGCCCCGTGTTCCAGCTCCTTAGCTCCCATTGTCAGGAAGACTCAGTTTGATCCCCTAACTCTGCTTTCTCCACCAAGTGAAGTCCTAAAAATCTCTCAAGCCTCTGAGTTTTGAAGAGACGTCATTGGCACTTCCCTGTCTTTTGTCAGTAGAACTATGAAATGTCAGAACTCAAAGAAGCCTCATCTGTCAGCCGCCCAGGTTTAGATCAGAACACTGAGGCTCAGAGAAATTATGAAAATCCTTCCAGACATGCGGCCAACCGTGCGATGGAAACCCAACCCCACTTCGCCCTGCAGGTGCCTTGCCCGCAAATGGCCCCAGTGCTCCAGCTGAGTCTAGATTTACCAAGGGACCCAGGACGAGGGAGGTGACTGGGAAGTGATGCCAGGGGGGAGAGCAGTTCTCGTAAACAGCACTCGGCTTGCAGCTGACATGCAGATGTGAGTCTCGACACTTAGCTTCCACTTACTTGATGGAATTCATATCAATACTGATACGTCATCTTATTTTATAAGCTCAGGTTTTTGGAAGAAGTATTATGGGTCAAACGAATTATGTTTGACTTCAAAAGTCCCTCCAAGCACACCAAAATTAATCTTTCACACCAGGAAGGCGGCAGGCGGCAGGCCTGTACTTGCAGTGTTCAGGAAGCCCAGACTCCGCATTCTCAGGTGCGTGGGTGACCTGCGCTGCCCAGGAGGTGCCGTGCAGGGGCACAGATACCCCGACCACAGCCAGCAAGGGAAAGTTCACGTATGTGGATTCCAGCAGTGGTTGGATCTCATGTGAATGTGATGTGTTGGCTAGAATTGTCTGGCATTTTTCATTCTGCTAGAGTCAACCTAAACATAAACGCATTAATGCACACAGTTATGATTTAATAAAAAATTGTTTAAAAAGTGGGGCGGGGGGCAGAGCCAAGATGGCGATCTGTAGCCAGCTTTCCACAGAGGTTCCTGTCCATAAGGAGAGTTAAAGGACAGAAACTCAGCAAGAAAGCCTATGGTTTGGATCTGAGCCAAAAGAAAAGGTCAAAGAGCACACATCAACCCTGCTGGGGCTACCTGAGACCCCGAGGACACAAACAAAAAGGTACAGAGCACATCACCAAGCGGACGGGAGTCCCCTTCCCCATGAGAGAGGTTCACAGTGTACTCCATACCTCCATACAAACAAACGAGCAGAGTTCAGATGTCCTCCCACTCTACCCCACGGGACAGACCCTCTAAAAACCAGACTTCCTTCCCCTACTAGGGTGCTGTGGCACTCTCCAGCCAGGCATAAAACTGTATATACTCTCTACCTGCAACTTGGTGTTCCCTTCCACTCTCACCCCAGGGTCTGGAGGCCTGTTCCCCACGGAGTCCAGATTCTTGGAGATTTTCTTGAGGGGTGGGGACAGGCGCAGACTGTCCCTGAACTGTGCTGGTTTTCCGGCTCGGAGTGAACCGAGGGAAGACCTGGCTGGTGGGAAGGTCTCCAGAGGCACGAGACTTGAGACCAACTCTGGGAACAATAGCTGGACAGTTGCATCCCTGGGGATGTTTTGAGGAGACACTCCCAGTCTTCTGGGCAGCCAGGGGAAGCGGGCCGCTTTTCCAGTGTCGGCAGAGTGGACCGGCAACCAAGGCACGTAAAGCATTTGCCTAAGGCTGTACCGGCTGGACACGGCAGGGGTTAGAATACTGGCAGAGGGGCTGCTTTGCTTAGCCTGGCCCTCAGGGGATGAAAGCTGAGACAAAGGAACTCACAGACTGAGTAAAACCCATTTGCAGCCCTAGTCTGATCAGGGAAAATAGCCTTGACAGAAATAAATTCTGCGAACTTGTTCTGTTCCAGCAACAACATCAATCAGGGACAGGGCTGGAACTCAATGAATCGCCCCAGCCCCTATCAAGTACCCAGGTTGTCAGGCCTCACCTCCCCCTGCCAAACAGTGACAGGGAGTAGCAGACTGGTTGTGGAGCAGCAGACCTCACTGTGACCCAGGCAGGAGCAAACCTCTGGAGCATCTTCTCATTGGAGGAAACTGATCACAACTGTTACCACTGACTGGATGTCACAGAGGGGCAAGGTTGGGAATGAGGCATCAACCTACCCAGACTAATTTACTGGCTGGGGGGGGTGCCCTCCAGAGCTCACAGAGCATCGAAGTGAATTATACAAGAGCTTCCTGCGGATCCCTGCTATCTAGTTGCCGGAGATTTTTTTTAACTCTTCCATTTGAGTTCGGTGCTGGCTAGGACAATTCACTAGGACCTCTTCAGTTGGGCTAATCACCCAAGAACTTTCCAAAGTGGTACCCTGGGTGTGTGGTAGTGGGAAGGTTTGATTTGGCTTTTTCAATTGTTTCCTGTGGGGGGTGCGGCGACTTAACTCTGGTATTCCTTCACAGCTCAGATTTCAATCCAGAGTAACAGATTCTCTAGGGTAAGACAAAGACCAGCTGAAAATAAGACAGAGCCACTTAACCCCACCA
>CAUYON010083855.1:0-12114 GCA_963573935.1 Arctocebus calabarensis | reverse complement strand
CTTCCTGGCCAAGGAACCCATACACCTATATATATACCCTGAGACTAAAGGCCTAAAGGAGGAGATGGGGAAAGACCGGGAGAGAAACGGAGAGAGCTTCTCTCTCCTCACTTGAATTCTCTCCCTCTACCAGGAGCTTTAGTGTTTTCTGTATTCTTTTCTGTAAATAAATTCTGTCTTACCACTGGGGGGGAATAATTTAATGAAGAATAATAAAATACATGTATTCAAAGTGAAAAAAAATAGGAAATCAAATTAAGAAAACAAGTCCATTTACAATCACATAAAAGGGAATGAAGCATGATTAAATTTAACAAAAGAAATGCAAAATGTATACTCTGAAATTATAAAACATTATTGACAGAAATTTAAAGACCTACATGAAGGGACAGGCACCCCATATCTATGATCAGAAAGATTAAAATTGGTTAGAGTAATTCTTGCCAAATTGCTGTACAGACTCATTGCAATGCCTAACAAAATTCCAGCTCCCTCCCCACTTATGGAATAAGATAATTCTAAAATTCATATGAAATCAAGGAGGCCAGAAGAGCTAAACAATCTTGAAAAAGTAATTGTAGTTCTTACACTTCCTAATCTCAAAATCTACAAAGCTATAGTAATGAAGACAGTGTGGTTCGGATCAGTAAAATAAAATTGAGAGCTGAGAGGTAAACTCCCACAATTTCAGTCAACTGATTTTCATCAAAGGTGAAAGGAAAATTAAATGGGAAAGAGAATAGTCTTTTCAACAAATAATGCTGGGGCAATAGACAGTCATATGAAAAAGAATAAATTTGACCCCTACCTCACATCATATACAAAAAATAGGTCAAAATGGATCAGAGAGCTAAATGTAAGAGCTAAACTACAAAACTCTTAGAAAAGAAAAAGCAGGAGTAAACTTTCATGATCTTAGATTAGGAAATGAATTTCTAGATATGACACCAAAAAAATAAGCAACGAAAGAAAAAATAGGTAAATTGGACTGCCTCAAAAGTGAAAGCACTTATGTCTCAAAGAACACTATTAAGAAAGTGAAAAGACAAACTAAAGAATAGAATTTGTAAATCAAGTATCAAATAAAGGAGTTGATATCCACATTGTGTTAAGAACTCTAACAATAACAAAAAGACAAATAATCTAACCAATTAAGAACTGAGCAAAGGATTTGTATAGACATTTCTCCAAAGAATAAACACAAACAACCAATAAACATATAAGAACCTCAACATCATTACTCCTTAAGGAAAGGCAAACCAAAACCACGAGAAGCCATTTCACACATTACAATGGCTATAATCAAAAAGACAGACAATAAAGTGTGGGCAAAGGTGTGTAGAAACTGCAACCCTCACGGGAAACGTAAAACCTACTGCCATTTGGAAATCAGTTAGGAGTTCCTCACGGGTAAATGCAGAGTTATCATAAATGTCAGCAATTCTACTCTTATAATAGAACAGAAAATATATGTCCAAACAAAAACTTGGACATAAATATCCATAGCAGCATTATTCATAATAGCAAAAAGTGAAGACTACTCAAATGTCTACCAACTAATGGACAAAGAAAATGTCGTATACCCATACAATGGAGTATTACCTAGCCAATATCAAAGGATAAAATACTGAATCTTGTTACCATATGAAATGAACCATGAGGCCACATAATGTATAATTTCACTTATATGAAATGTCCAGAATAGGCAGATTCATACTGACAGAAAGTTGATTTGTGGTTCCCAGAGACCAAAGGAAAGAAAGAATGGGTTAGTGACTGTTAATAGTTACAGGATTTCCTTTTAGGCCAACGCAAACATTATGGAACTAGAGAGAGTTGACAGTTGCATACTTTTTAAAATATTAAAAACAACTGAATTATACACATTAAAAGGTTGAAGTTCATTATATAAAATTGTTATTTTTTTTAAAAAAAGCATAATATAACATCACTAAGTGGTTTATCCTGAGAAAGAAAGGCTAAATATCTAAAAAAAAAATCAATCAATGTAACTCATTATACTAACAGTCTAAAAGAAAAAATCAAATAACAATAGGTGCAGAATAAGCATTTTTCAAAATATAATATCCACTCATGATAAAACTCTCACTGAACCTACAAACAGAAAAAAAACTTCCTCAACTTGATAAAAGGCATCTACAAAAACCCTATAAGCAATACACTTAATGGTGGAAATGAAATTCTTTCCTCCCATGATGGAAAACAAAGGAAGCTTTCTCACCACTCTTATTAAATGAACTACTAAAAGTCCTAGCCAACAAAATAAGGCAAACAAACAAACAAAAAAAACACCCCACAAACAAAATAAAAGGCTCATAGTTTAGAAAGACAAAAATAACACTGTTCGTATTTAGTTTACAGAGATAACAGAGTTATGTAGAAAACTAGAAGAAAGTCTACATAAATACTCTTGGAACTAATAAGTGAAGTTTAGTTAGGTTGTAAAATACAAATCAACACAGAAAAGTCAATCCATTTCATATATACAAGCAAAGAACAATTAAAAATCAAAATTTTATAGTAATACTTTCAGTAGTTATCCCAAATGAAATACGTACAAACCTAACAAAACATATATAGGATCTATGTGTTGAAAACTAAAAACACAAACTAAAGAAATCAAAGGCCCAAATAAATGGAGAAACCCTTTATTCATGAATTAGAAAACTCAACATAGTAAAGATACCAATTCTTCCCAAAGTGATCCATAAATTTAACATAATGCCAATCAAAATCCCAGCAAGGATATTTTATTTTATTTTATTGTTTGAGACAGAGTCTCACTCTGTTGCCCAAGGTAGAGTGAGGTGGCATCATACATAACTCACGGCAACCTCAAATTCCTGGGTTCCAGTGACCCTCCTGCCTCAGTCTCCTGAGTAGCTGGGACTATAGCACCCACCACCAGGCCCGGCTAGTTTTTCTATTTTTTGTAGAGATGGGGTCTCTCTTGCTCAGGCTGGTCTTGAACTACTGAGCTTAAGCAATCCACCTGCCTCAGCCTCCCAGAGTGCTAGGATTACAGGTATGAGCCACTGTGCTTGGCCCAGCACAGTAGGTGGGCCAATTTTCTACTTTATAAAGAATGACACACTGATTTTAAAATTTATATTAGAGAAAAGGAATTAGAGAAATTAAGATAATTTTGACAGAGATTGAAGGTATTATATTACCCAGCTTTAAGACTATTTACAGTAATTAAGACAGTGTGGTAATGGCAAAGTGACACACACAGAACAGAGTCCAGAAATAGATTCATACAAATAGAGCCACTTGATCTTTGACAAAGGTGCAAAGACAGCTCAATGGAGAAAGGAAAATCTTTTCAACAAATCTACACTGCGGACAGCGCCTGTGGCTCATCCAGTAGCGGCGCCAGCCCCATATACCAAAAGAGGTGGGTTCAAACCCAGCCTCGGCCAAAACTGCAAAAACTGCAAAAACAGAAAAATAGTCAGGCATTGTGGAAGGCGCCTGTAGTCCCAGCTACTTGGGAGGCTGAGGCAGGAGAATCCCCTAAGCCCAAGAGTTGGAGGTTGCTGTGAGCTATGTGATGCCAGGGCACTCTACCTAGGGCGATAAAGGAGACTCTGTCTCTACAAAAAAAAAAAAAAAAAAATCAGTACTACTGATTGGCTACTCATATGCAAAATGGAGACTTTTCTTCAACCACTGAGCTTACAAAACAACAAATCAAAATGAATCTTAGATCTAAATGTACAACATAAAACTGTAAAACTTTTAGGGGGGAAAAAAAACCCTTTTGTGATATGGGATTAGGTGAATAATTTTTGGAAATGACACCAAAATACAATGCCTAAAATAAAGAATTGATAAGTTGAACACGTCAAATTTAAAAACTTTTGCTTTGCCAAAGGCACTGTCTAGAAAATGTAAAGACAAGCTACAGATTCAGAGAAAAAATATATATACGTATAAGAACTCTGAAAACTTAACAGTAAAAACCAATCCAATTAAGAATGGGTAACAGACTGAAAAGCTTCATACAAGATGGCAAAAAGTATATGAAAAGATGTTCAACAGCATTAACCATTAAAAATTGCAAATTTAAATCAAATAATCTACCACTACATGCCTTTGAGAATGACAAAAATAAAAATATTGACAATACCAAATCCTGGAGAAAGTGCACACTACTAGTATCTATCCTAGAGAAATACAAACTTATATCCACACAAAAACTTGCACATGAATGTTTATAGAAACTTTATTTGTAATAGCTCCAAACTGAAAACAACTCTAAGGTTCAACAGATGAAATGATAAATTGTGGTACATCTATACAATGGCAAGAAATAAAACTACTGATACATGCAAGAATGTGGATTAATCTCAAAGACATCATGCTGAGTAAAAGCAGCCAGTCTGAAATGGTTCCATTTTACATCACATTCTTAAAAAGACAAAACTATGGTCATGAACACAGCTATGATTATCAAGAATTATGGCTGGGGTGAGGGTGGGTGTAACGAATAGCAAAAAGGCAGTTTTGTGGGGTGACAGAACTGTTCTGTATTCTGATTTTGGTGGTAGCTACACGAATGTGCACATGTATTAACAGTCACATAATTTTACACCAAAAGGAAAAAGAGTCAATTTTATTGTATTTGAAAAATAAAATTTTAAATGTAAACAAACTAAGCAAACACAGTAAAACCTAGAATAATAACAAAAGAAACAACAGAATTAAATTAAAAGAGATCAATAAAATGAAAAGCAAGGAAATCAGCACATTATAAAACTAAGAACTGGTTCTCTGAAAAGAACACCTAAAATAGAGAAGCCCGTGACAAGTCTGTTCAAGAAATGAATGACAAGACAAATGGACAGACAGATGTGTATTAGGAATGACTATGGGGATATAATCACAGATGTAGAAAACATTTTTAAGAGAATATTATTTATAATTTTAAAGCAAATGTGAAAATATAGATGAAATAACATTCTAGGAAATATAAACTAATATAAACTATCAAAACTGAGTTAAAGAGGAAGAAATTAAAAAGATAATTGAAGTTATTTCCTCAAAGACATTGTGCAAATACTGTATTTTGCTGTGTATAATGCATACTTTTTTGCTCAAATTTCCGAGGGAAAAATAAGGATATGCATTATAAATGTGTAGTACAAATTCTGTATCTATAGAAATGCTTTTAATTATTGTGTTTATGCTTTTCCATTGAAAATGTAACTCTAGAAAGCAGTAACAATATCCATATGCAAAATAATACCCTGGAATATAGTAATCTCACCCCTCTTCATTGGGCAGGCACCACAGCTTCAGGAGCCTCCAATCCACCCAGCTGATCATGCCAGACACCATTACCACCACCATCTTGGACATGGGCACAGCACTGATAGTGACTGACAGTTAGCATTAGGACCTTGGTGAAAGGAGGGCAGAAGTGGCACCTGCTTTTCTTGCGAGAGATGCAAAGTATGAAGCCAGTGGCTGTAGAGAGGTTGGTAGTGAGGCCAAGTGGCAAATCAGAGTGGTCCAGATGACATGAGTGCTCAACATCCCCCAACTGTTCCCTCCCAGCCCGCCATCATCCCCACATCCTCTCATTTCCTATTCTCACCCACCCTGTCAGTGGGAAGCCACGGCTTCCACTGAGAACTCTGGTGGCCTTATTTCCCAGGAAGCAGGTGTAAGGGCCCAGGGCTGGCCCTGCCTGTTCTTGACTGCTGATGGTAGATTGCTGCCCTTTCTGGGCTGCTTCATCTCTTGTACAACTGGCCCCATTCTGAGTACATGGCACTGAGGAGAATATGGAGACCTGGGTTTTGAGACCTGCTTCTACTAGTAGGCCACAGTTGTGACCCTGGGCCTCAGTTCCTATGAAGTTTCTGCCTGAGAGGGTACCTGGCAGTGAAGCATGACAGCTTAGTGGTACCCTGTGACCAGAGATTGTAATTTAGAGCGTATGACTTGTCCAAACTCCCAAGGTATTGAGTTGGTATAGATGCCCAGCTTTTCCAGTAGAAAGAATCATTTAAGATCCTTGTTAACAGAAAGTATACTCAGGTCTTTCTCCTGGAGAGTTGATTCAGTATATTTGGGTGTGGTTCAGGAGTCTCATTTTAACTAGCCCCCTTGGTACTTTGTAGTATTTGCAATTTTGGGAGATGCTGGCCTCATTCATTCTTAGTACCCATGGTCTGGATGGCTCAAGGACATCACTGTCTAGTCTCTAAACAGAAATGGAAATGCAGAAACTTCACTGGGGTATCATTAGAGAAGGCTTCCTCCTCAGCACAATGTCCCAGGGGCCTCAGAATGGGACCAGCTGCATGAGAGATGAGGCAGCCCAGAAAGGGCAGGATCTACCACCAGGAGCCCAGGCAAGGCAGGGCCAGTCCCGGCTCCTCACACGAGCTTCCCAGGAAATAAACATCCAGGGTTTTCAGCAAAGTGGCCTGAAGCCACATTCCTACCAATGGACATGAGAAATAGGAAATGAGAGAATGTGGGGATGAGGGTGGGACTAGAGGGGACAGTTGGGAGAGGTCAGGTGCTCAGGTTGTCTGGACTATTCTCACCTGCTGCCTGGACTCACTCCCAGCTTCTCCACAGCAGCTGGATCTGGGCCTCATCCCTCTCACGAGAGAAGGTGGTGCCATAGCGTGGCCACTGCTGCCCTCCTTTAAATAATTAAAATGAAAGATATTCTTCCTGAAAGTCTGGGTCAAAAATGTGGGTGTGCATTATACACAGGTGAATGTTATACATAGCCAAACTCGTGTATATTTTTAAACAGTTCTAACAATAAAATTATAAAAAGCAGAAATAAATCACATGTTCTGATTCTAATTATCTCTAACCCATCCACACACACTAATCAAATCAAACACTTATCCCCTTATTGTAAGGTGATGTGGAGTTGCATCCAATGTAAATTTAATTTGTGATTTTTTTCTATACTCATTTGTATTTTTCATATGGCCATCAAACCACAGTGATCCACTCTAGCAGCCCCAATAGTAGCAGTTCCCCTTAATCTCCCACCCTTTGTATCTGGGTGAATACTCTCATATGTAAGTGATCATATTAGTAATATGGCTAGGTCACGGCTTTCACACATTACTGGAGACACATTTTGACTAACTCTACAGCTGCTATAATACTTCTTGAGCAAACTAGTTTGTCCTTAAAGTGTCATCTCCAACAAACTGGATGTACCCTACTGACAAAAAACAAGAGTCCTACCCCCTGACTTGACCGTAACCCTCATCTAGCAGCTCCATTTTACTCCCCACAGCTCCTGCCTTCAGATGTGAGTTACACTACTCATAGGACCAAAACAACTCCACTAAGGGATATAATTGGGTTTTACCCTAAGGTCCTTTCCTAAGAAAAGATCTATTTCTTATAGGCCCACTTCTATTACCCTGCTTAGTTTAACCACAATACTTGCAGTTCATAAGTAAACATCTCTCTTTTGCTAATTTCAAAAAGCAAAATGATCTTAAACTGGACTGCTAAAAACCTTTTATACTGTTCCTGAACACTGATGTCAACAGCAACACAAGATTACAAGTGCATCTAAACGAAGGGATTAACATATATGAAAATCATCCAGGAGAGGGGACATTCGGTTGCAGGAGAGAAAGAAAAAGAATAGAGGGAGGAACAATTGACTGATCTCATAAACACAAATGCAAAGTCCAAAAACTAGTAGTAAATGTATTCCAGCAAATTAAAATATCATTAGCAAGCTGGTATGGTTTGTTTATTTATGAATGTCATAGTTTAATGTTAGGAATCATATAAATATAATTATTCCACTTATGGATAAATTACATCATTTATTCCACAAGTATTATTTGGCATTAGACTAAGTATGTTTTAATCACATAACTCTGGCCTCATAATAACTTGCAAAAATGTAAAAAAAAAATGCCATTTTTCTCACTAAATTATTTTTTGTTTTGGAAAACATATTTGTCATTTTACACATTTTTAACATAGATTTATGGTAACATGTAGTGGGCTTCTTACCATCATTTTATAAATGCATGTTAAATTTAACAATTTCTCAATTTTAATTTCTAATACTATTTAAAATCACATGTACCTCCTATATAAAAACCATTCTTTGAATTCCTCAATTAATGTAGAGTTGGACACTAAAAAGTTGGAGAACTACTGCTAAATAGAATTTCCTTATGTTAATTTATCATAATTCATTCATCTCTTCTATGACTGGTGGACATATGGATTGTTTCTAGTATGGGACTATAATAAATAAGGATACTATGAATAGTCTTATGCATGTCTTTTGGTATATAATATGTAGCCACCTCTGCTGAGTTCATATCTAGGAGTAAAACTGCTGGGCCACAGGGCATGTTTCAACTTTAATAGACACTGTTTCCCAAAGTGGCTGCTGAAAATTTGAAATGTGGTTTGACATGTGATGAAACTGAGACGGGCTTAGTATAAAATTTACACTGGATTTCGAAGAACTAGTATGAAAAACATAAAGCAGAACATCTCATTAAAAATTACGTTCTAGTGATTACATGTTGGAATGTTTTGTCAAATAAACTGGATTAAATATATTAACACTAATTTCACCTGTTACTTCTTTTTTTTTTTTTTTTGAGACAGGATCTCACTTCACAGCCCACAGCAACCTCAAAACTCTTGGGCTTAAGTGATTCACTTGCCTTAGCCTGCCAACTAGCTGGGACTATAGGCGCCCGCCATGACACCCAGCTATTTTTTCTTTTTTTGTAGTTGTCATTGTTGTTTGGCAGGCCTAGGCCAGGTTCGAACCCACCAGCCCCAGTATATGTGGCCGGTGCCCTAGCCACTGAGCTATATGCACCAAAGCAAGGGACACCTAGTTTTAAGAACCAAGAAAGAGTCCCTTAAGCAGGCAGCATCTAAAGTAGTGGTTCTCAACCTGTGGGTGGCAACTCACAAGGAACTGTATTAAAGGGCCGCGGCATTAGGAAGGTTGAGAACCACTGAAAGGAAAGCCAAAGGTCAAGCAAGAGTTAGCCTTATGAAGAAAGCAGTGGAGGAAGGAAGACAACATTGGGCAGAGAGAACAGTGTGCACTGGAATAATTACATTTATGTGATTCCTAATATTAAACTATGGCATTCATAAATAAGCCAGGAGATACACACAAAAAAGTGTTCGGCAGAAACAAGCTATAGGGAAAAGAAAGGGCAGCAATGAAGGGAAATGACAAGAGACAAGGCAGAAAGGTAAAAAATACTTCATGAAGGTTCCAGCTAGTTATATTTGTTATTTTTAAGAATACGGAAGTACAGTTGGATTTTAAACAAGAAAGTTATACAATCAGATCTGTACTTTAGTACAGAGTGAGAGATTTATTCATTCTGAAGAGAAATAAGAATATCAAATCTGTACTTTGGGAAAGTTACTGTGGCTGCTGCTATGCATATGTGATTAAATAGGAACAAAACCAGAGCCAAGACAAGGTGGGGGTTATTACACAGATGTGGAGAAAAAATAATGGGCTTATCCTTGAAAAGAACAGCAGTAGAGAGGCAGGAACCTTAGGCAAGATTACTGCTCTCAAGCTTCAGTCTCTTCTAATAATACCCATCTCATATAGAGTTATTTTGAGGATTTATCACAGCATTTAGTAAAAGTGTTCCACATTCTACTAGTGAAAGGTTTCAGTGTGATTAGAACAAGCAATTATAATTTCAACAAACTAAATTCTATCTCAGAATTAGCAAATTATAAAATTACCAAATACAAAGGTTAATTTTATATTTTCTCCAACATATATAAAATCTAAAAGACACTTTAACTATTAATAAAGTCAGATATTTATATTTGAAAAGTTAAAGTCCAACTACTAAACACATTACTGTGCTCCACTTAATATTAATATTAAAAGATTATCACCATTTTTGATTTGTCTATAAGCTGAAATGTAAGTAAATTAAAGGTAGGTATCAAGATAGTATCATTCAGTGATAAGAACATGAGCATAAAACAAGTTTACATTTTTGCCAAACTCATACTAGCAGGACAGAGAGTTATAAAATATTTAAGAGAAAAACTATAGAGAATTGTTCTGGTACTTTTACTTTGAAGTTTTGGAATCTACTGCAGTTATTTCTGTAAAAGAGCTACAGAATTCACTAATCTTTCAATCTATTCTTGACTCTTCCAAAGACAAAGCAATCTCTATTGATCACTTAACTTGGGGAAATAGGTATTTGAAGTCTAGCTTTTGTCTACGCTTTGCTTCTTCCCTAAAATATTCTCACAACTGTTGAAAGTTATGTTCTATGCTTATTTCACTGACAAAATGACTGTTCTTGAAACTGATCTTTTCTCTCTTTATAAGTTCTTGTCATGTTATACAACTATTCACCACATTATCCCTTCTTGCACTGTGTGTTCTGACCCTTCTCTATTCTAGACTAAGTAACAGAAAATTAGCTTTCTAAAGGTCCAAATTACTGAGATTGAGGGAAAAGAAATCACTCTCAACTTATTCCTCCTCTTCACTGATGATCTCATGTCATATTACTTTGAGAAAATAGGAACAATCAGATTTCATCTCCTTCCTATCCCAATACCTACAGACCTAAACACCATTATTTTCCTCTTTCCCTCCTATGACGAGAAAAAGTACACCTTTTTTGCCCTGTCTTACACCCAGATTGTGTTCTTCTATCTCCACTTTTACTAAGGTGATCCAAACTTCCATGGCTCTCACCTGATTATCCCCTTGCTACTCTTGACCAATTCATGACAATAATCAACATAGTGGCAAAAGCGAAGGTTTTGAAACATAAATCACACTGTATCACTTAAACGCCTTCAACAGATACACTTATAATAAAACTGTTTACCATAAATTCTTTTTTCTCAAAATATTGCTTTATTAAAAAGTTTCATTGATCTCTTCTGAAATGAGAAATTATAAGGACAATTTAGTAAGTCTGCAATATAGTTGTATGTATTAAAACTTAAAAGGCCTTCCTTTACACTGAAATATTTGCCTTTCCTATTTTAGGCATTAAAATATCCTTTCTGTGTAAAACAACCATAAATTCTAAAGCCCTGAATTCCTACATATCACTTTAACCTCACCTTGTTGCTTTGCCCTATAACCACTATGCTGATTTCACAGATTCATTTATTTATCTGCAACACACCTTTCATGTTCCCAGCTGTAACATGATTATTTACCCATTAGGTCTTACAAAATGTCCCTCCTCAAAGAAGTGTTTCCCTAATTATTCACTATCTCTCCCTCTTGTTTGTTTCTGTTAGAGCACTTATTACAATTTATTCACTAGACTTTAAGCTTTAGAAGGGCAGAAACTGCCCATACAGTTGTATCTAACAGTGACAGAATAACAAGTGCTCAACAAATCTTTGCTAATGAATTAGTAAGTGGAAAAAATAGGAATAGCTTATGATCATGACTGTGCTATTTCCTAGTGGTTTGATAAGTCACATCTCTGAGCTTTAATTTTCTCTTTCATTAAAAAAAAGAATAAATATTTTATAGGACTGCTAAATTGGACCTACTAAAGAAAAATGAATAAAGATCGAATAAATGGCCCAGCCCCGGCCACCCGAGTCCCGCGCGGGCCGGGCAGGGGCGGGGCGTCGGGCCAGCTGAGCTATCCCGTCAGCCCGCGCCAGTTTGAATGAAAGCTTGTCAAGATGGCGACGGCCGAGGCGCGAGGAGCTTGGTGTGTGCCTTGCCTAGTTCCACTTGATACTCTTCAGGAATTATGTAGAAAAGAAAAGCTCACATGTAAATCGACTGGAATCACCAAAAGGAATCTAAACAATTATGAGGTGGAATACTTGTGTGACTACAAGGTAGTAAAGGATATGGAATATTATCTTGTAAAATGGAAAGGATGGCCAGATTCTACAAATACTTGGGAACCTTTGCAAAATCTCAAGTGCCCATTACTGCTTCGGCAATTCTCTAATGACAAGCATAATTATTTATCTCAGGTAAAGAAAGGCAAAGCAATAACTCCAAAAGACAGTAACAAAACTCTGAAACCTGCAGTTGCTGAGTACATCGTGAAGGCGGCCAAACAGAGG